>JANHGN010001975.1:6026-28578 GCA_024605025.1 Megaceryle maxima
AAGGGCACATTGCTGTTCCATGGAGAACTTGTTGTCTACCAGGACTCCCAAATCCTTCTCCACAGGGCTGCTCTCCACCAGGTCACCTCCCAGTCTGTACTGGTGTACTTTACTATTCTTCCCCAGATGCAGGACTCTGCACTTATCTGGGTGAAACCTCATTAGGTTCTGCTTTGCCCAGTTCTCCAGTCTGTATATGTCCTGCTGGATGGCTGCACAACCTTCAGGTGTATCTGACAATTCTCCCAGTTTTCTGTCATTAGCAAACTTGCTGAGAAGACACTCAGATATGATGGATAGTGGCTCAGCCACTTCATCTGCAAGCTTCCACAGGACTCACAGATGTATCTCGTCAGGTCCCATGGAATTGTATGCCTTCAGGTTCCATAGATGATCTTGAAACTTATCCTGTCCTACACTGGCAAGTTCTTCATTCTCCCAGTCCCTGCTTTTGCCTTCTGCAACTCAGGCAGTGTGGCTGGAGCACTTACCAGAGAAGAATAAGGAAAAAGTGTAATTGAGTGCCTCGCTCTTCTCTATATCCTGGGCAACCGTGTCACCCATTTTCTTCCAGAGAGGGTCCATATTTTCCTTAATTTTCCTTTTATCACTGATGTACCTGTAGAAGCTTTTCATGAAGCCTTTGATGTCGCTGGCCAGATTTAATTCTATCAGGGCTTTAGCTTTTCTAACCTCATCCATAGCTGCTCAGACAATTTCTTTGTATTTCTCTTGGGGTACCTGACCTTGCTTCCACCCTCGATAGGCTTCCTTTTTGTGTTTTGTTTTGTCTAGAAGCAACTCATTCATTCATGCTGGCCTCTTGGTGTTTCTCTCTGTTTTCTACAACTACCTGAAAGGAGGTTGTAGTGAGGTGGGGGTCAGTGTTTTCTTCTGTGTAATGAGCAACAGGACAAGAGGAAATGGCCTCAAGTTCTGCCAGGGGAGGTTTAAGTTGGATGTTAGGAAAAATAACTTCATAGAAAGGGTAGTAAAGCACTGGAACAGTCTGCCCAGGGAAGTACGTGGAGTCATCATCCCTGGAGGTATTTAAAAGATGTGTAGATGTGGTACTGAGGGACATGGTTTAGTGGTGGACTTAGCAGTGCTGGGTTGACAGTTGGACTTGATGATCTTAAAGGTCTCATGTTCCAACTAGAAATGTTCTATGATTCCTCTTTGTCAGGATGCATTGCTCCTGAGCTTGGAGCAGGTGATCCTTGAGTACTAACTTTGGATATAATCTAGTGAGTTTCTTGGAGATGTGTAACTTTTAATGTTGTCAATTCAGTTCTCTAACGGTGTAGGCAAACAACATTAAATTGCAACTCAGAAAGGTAGGGTGTTTTATGCTCTGGCACAAAAAGCTATTAAATTCATTAATTAGTACTCTTTCACAGAGTCTTTTTTCTATTTCTTTTTCCTGTTTGCTATCATTAAACTGAAGTAACAACACTTTTGTGCTGAGAATTACCTGTAACCTGTAAGTAAAAAGCATAGTGTTAATTCTGAAAGTTACTTGTTGTTTTTTTAATGTTGTAAGTATACTAGATTTTCAGACAATACTGAATACATGCCTTCTGGAAATCACCTTCTAAGTGATTTTAGACTGGGAATCCACAACCACTAGCAGTGCTTGAAGTTGTAGAGAGGGTAATATAAAGTGGTTTTATTTTGTTTAGACCCAAATGCTGTCAGGAACCTGTCACTGACTTCACTTGCAGCTGTTTTCCAAAATACTGATAAATCATCATGGAATACATTTCCAAAGGAGTTTATCAGAAAAGAGTTGTTGAGAGTGTGATGGAAAGGCTTTTATGTGTAGCACTGGGTTTCTTGTGCTAAGTATAGATCAGGGCAGTCCAACAGTTGTTTTTGGGTTAGGTTTGTTTTAGGATGGCTTTTTCACAGTATGGCTTTGGAGGTCTAGCAGTACAAAAGATTTTGGGCTTGTTGATGTTGTGTGCTATTGCTGCAGGGAAAGATATCACATCAGCCCTTTCATAAAACAATTAACTTCTATTTTTAGATGACTTAGGAAATCTGTCTTTTATGGTCAGATCATTTTTGTCCTAGATCTTCAATACTGTGGTGGGTTAACCTTGGCTGACAGCCAGACCCTAACCTAGCTGGTCTCTTGCTCCCTCTCCTCAGAAAGACAATGGCAGAAAATAAGATAAAAAGGTCATGGGTCAGGGAGGGAGAGCACTTGTTAATTACCATCACAGGAAAAACAAACCTGACTGCAGAATATTAATTGACAATTAAAATAAGGAGTAGCATAATGAGAAACAAAAACAAAACTAAAGCCACTTTCCCTCCATTTCTTCCTTCTCAGGCTCAAATTCACTCATGGTGTTTCTACATCCTCCCACATCAAGCAGCACAGGGGGATGGAGAATGTGGGTTCATAACACTTTAATCTCTGCTGCTTTCTTCTTCACTCTGTTCCCCTCCTCCAGTGTGGGCTTCCTGTCATGGGACACAGTGCTTTATAAACTGCTCCAACATCACCCTTCCCATGATGTACTATCAGGACCAGATTGTTCCAATATGGTCCTCTCTATGGGCTGAAGCAAGACAACATACTTCACCATGGTCTTTCCACTGGCTGCAGGAGAATCTTTGATCCAGTACCTGAAGCACCTCCTCCCCTTCCTTTTTCACTGACCTTGGTGTCTACAGAGCTATTTCTCTTACATTTTAATTCCTCCTCTTACAACTGGCACGTAGTGTTTTTTACCCTTTCTTAAATACATTATCACAGGGGGACCCACCAGTGTTGCTGATGGGTTCAGCTTTGGACAGTAGTGATGAAGTTGCTTGGAACTGGCTGTGTCTGACATGGGGGCAGCTCCTAGTTCTCACAGAGGCCACCCTTGCAGGTCCCCACAATCATAATGTTGCCTCATAAACCCAATACAAACATTCATTAATAACTTATAATGATTCGTATGATACTTTTCTTTCTGTTTTCTATTGTGACACTTTCCCCTAGAAGTTAAAGTGAACTGTTGAATACCTGTGTGACCTAATGCTTGATATCCATGCCTAAACCAGAAAAAAAATGTAAAGGATATTTGTCATGTGTTTTCTTGGTTCATGAAGAAACTGCTTAGTAATTCCTATAAATTAGTTTTAAGCATCATGGAAAAAATATGTGAAGAGAGAGGAACTGTTTTGCTCAAACACCAAATCTCCTGTGACCTTAGTAAGATACAGTGTGTGGTCTGGACCTAGCTGGGAGCTGAGCCCCATGTGGCCACTCACTCACACTCTCTGGTACTCCTGAATAGGAAGGAGAATAGGGAGAAAAATGCAAAATCTTGTAGGTTGAGATGAGGAGAATTTAATGCAGAGGGAGAAACAAACAGCAGCAATAATATAAACAGTAATGAAACAATATATATATAGCGCAAGTGATATAAACTGCACAGACCAGACTAGCTTTGGAACACCAGCACCATCCCCAACTGAGCATGCCTGCCTAGCACCCATCTTTACACAGTGAGCATGACATTAGTATGGTGCCAAATAACCCATTGGCTGCTTTGGTTGCGTACCCTGGCTGTGACCCTCCCAATTTCTGGTGAAAATTAACCCTATCCTAGCTGAAGCCAGGATATACACCTAAAGTTGCATATTTTCCTTTGATTGTAATAATGCACTTTAAACAATTTTGTAGTCCCAAATTTTGGCTTCTTTTAATAGAATCATTACTACACGTAGACAGACGGGATTTTGAAATAGCTATTTTTTTGCAATATCTTCACACTGTTATGTTCAATTTCATCTGCTGATTTATAATCCAATAATTTTTATAAATACTTTTGCAGTTGTTTGCAATCATCCTTCAACTTTTCTGTTTTGAACAATGCAATTTCATCAGCAACTTTTGTCACTTCCACACCCCCCTTTCGCAGGTCATTTATATATTTGGTAGTGTTGTAGCACGTAACCCAACACATGTGAACTCCTCTTCACAGCCTTTCTCTTCTATGAATATTCACCTTGTTCAGTCTTTCAACAAATTGTACAGGACCTTCCTTTTATTCCATTACTATCTAGATTGTTTAAAATGCTTTGATAAGTAATCTTCTTGAATACTATGTAGATGATAGATATCCCTTATCCATGAACTTATTACCTATTTTAAATTCTAGTACCCAAGCCTTTTTTTCTTTTACTTTTGAAAATATGTTCTGACTCTCCAATAATATGTCGTGTGTGATGTTGATGTGTTCTGGGATTGCTTTTATTTGGCTGGGCGTTTTTTTGAGTCCTCTTCTTGAAGTTTCTACTACCTTTCCCAGTACAGATGGTAAGTGTACAGGCATTTGTTTTCCAGGATTTTATCTGGAAGCCTCTTTAAAAATATTACTGCCACTTTTTAACAAAAAGACTTGTCAAGAGTTAGGGCTGGGCTGGCCACAAGACAAATGACAGATGCTATCTATTAACTCCTCTCCCTTCCCAATGGGGAAGAGAAAGGGAATAAGGGAGACAGACTTATGGACTAGAACACCAAAACAAATTTAATGAAAATAAAAAACAATAAAATGAAATATATACAGAATCATTATCAACCACTTCATGGCAATTACCTCACCATCACAACTGATGCTATGGGCAGGTGCTGGGAAAGTCACAAGCTGGACTCACCAGCAGAAGGGAACCAGATGAGGAGCTGAATTCCAAAACTGTATTTGTGAACAAATGGATTGAGATCAAAGGCAAAATGGACAGTGTCCTCCTTGGACACCGATCACTGAAGAAGAGAGCTTGGTCCTCGTCATCCCTTAGCTTTATACCAAAATGACACATCTGGGATGGCATAGCTCGTTGGTCAGTTTGGGTTCACCTGTCCTATCCACTCTTTCCAGCAGCTGTAGCCTTTTACTTTCTGTACCCTGCAGTGTGGTGCATAAGATTTAACAGTGACTTTGACCTAGAGCCTTTCTGTATACCAATCCTTGGTAGTACCTGTAAACATCAAGTGTTAGCGCTGCTAGAAGCAGACACTGTGTGCAAAAATATTCTCCCTTCCTTTAAGAGATTTAAATCTTATCTTCAGCTCCTCAGAGAAATATTCCAGCTATGAAGTAAATGTGAGGGAGAAATAATTCCTGGTGTTACTGTCTCTTTGGGGGTGTACCTTGCTTAAGAAGGAGGATGCTTAGAATCAGGCCTAGATAATCTGATGGCAAAACAATGCTGTTTGATAATAGTGGTTGAGGATTTCAGGCAGATTTTCTGGTTTATCATATGCAGTGTCAGAAAAGGAGCCATATCTCAGTAGGAACATAAGCAACAAAGGAGTTATGATTCTTTCAGTATTAAGCATCAGCTGAAAATGTTGATTTTATTTGTTTGTTTTCATGTTAGACTTCATGGTCTAATCTCTTAGATTTCTTTAGAAGTGGAAATGTACATTGTAGCTGTGAAGACTATTGTGAAAATACACCTCAAACTCACACAACTAGCTTAAATGGAAGTTAAATAGATGACAAAGAAGGATTATTCAGTTATTTGTTTGCAGGGTGGCTACTGTTTCATCAAACAAAAAAACATGCCCACATGATGTACACAGTCATAGCATACATCGGCAGTCCTGTTTGGCAGTCATAGCTAGTTGCTCAGTAGTCCCAATAGTGATTATCTATGCTCCAAGTCTCCCTTTGGATGACGAAGTAGAGAGCTGACAAAGCTGAGAGGTCAGGCTTGTCTGAAAATCAGCAGTGAACAAAATATTTTTATGTGAAATGCCCCATGAACTCTTGTGAATGTCAGTGCAGAGAAACTGTCCTTTATATTTCATTTATGAAACAGAATTCCCTTAGCATATCAAAGCAAACAATTGGATTTCCTTCCAGATAAAAGCAAAACAGCAAAACATTGGTGAAGATATCAAACAGTCAGAGTTTTGTATAAGGTGATTATCAGTAAAGTGAACTACTTCTGTTTTCTTTACACATGTTAGTCTTGCTTAAAAATAATCTGTTATCTACTTTTTTTTTCTTGTCGTCTTAACCTAATGAAAATTCCAGTTTTGTTGGCTTGGAACTTTTACCATGTGAAGACTAGAAAACAGGTATAAAAAATAAAAGTATAACCTCCTGCATGGTTATTATGAAAAGTTTCAGTTATGAAATAAATTAACACTTAATAATTGACATTGTGATTATGGCATTCAACAAAGATCTTTTTGAAGTGTGATGGGCATTATGTTGGGAACCTGATTCATCAGGGCTTCTTGGATTACAAATCCAAAAACGGTTTTACTTTTAAACAAAGTGTAACGCTTTGGCTAAAATAATAGAATCTCATTTTGCCTGTTACTATTAAATAGGGTTAGTGAAAGTCAGTTTTCAGTAACAAAGTTCCTGCTGTTTAGTGTATCATGCAACTGTTTGAGCTAGTAGTAGTATATATTGTAATGATCTTTCACTCTTCATTTATGATATGTGAAATGAAAGCATTACAGTAAGAGGAATTATCTGAGTAGTTTGAATGTTTTCATGTAGAGAAGAAAAATGAAGTAATATCTTGGTTTCTATTTATTAGCTGAAAGGTTGATATAACTTCTTTATAACCTGGAAGCTTTTTTGGAAGGAAACCTCTTTGAAAATCCAGAAAAGGATTCAAGGATGTGGATCCTTGGTTAAGAGCAACACTTTTAGCCTACATTGTGATGCCTAGGCACTAGAGAAAAGTAAAATTTAATTCCTGAAAAACTCTTTCAAGGCTTTTCAGTGGTGTAAGCCATATCTGAAATTCACTGACCTAAAGATAAGGACAACATAACTCAGTTATTTCAGGAACCTTGAGAAAAAACAATTTCTGTCCTGCAGCAGCAGAGGAGTTTTTGAGGTTTCTAATATATTTGGTGGCTAAGATGAGTCAGAGGAAGTTAGAAAAGGACTGTCAAATGTCTCTAAGGTATTTGAGGAGGCTGGGAAGCTTTGGTAGTCTTTTGGGGTTGTTGGATCCCCCTCCCTTGCACTTCCTCCTTAGCCCTCCCAATTTCTCCATTTAGACTCTTTTCTTCCTCTCCCATAAATCTACCTACTTCACACTTTTGTAAAAAGCCCATCTGATATAGAAATAGGAAAAGTGGTTTGGGAGAAGACTACGCTATGGTGTTGCAGCAAGGAGGACCAAGTCAATAGTGTCACCTAGTTTTGGCAGAGCTGCAAAGGAAACATAAGAACTACTCCAAGCATAATTTAAACTTGCTACTGCCAAATGATTCCCCGTAGCTTTCCTGGGGAAACTGGTAAATAAAAACAAACAAACAAAAGATTTTGGATACTGAAGAGGGTCCCGTTGGGAAGCCAGCCAAGTATCGACAATCACACCAATATGGCTACATGCCGATTCATTTATTCTGACTGCGTCACTCACTTATATAGTGATTACAATCTGATTACACGTATATCAACTACTTTCATTGATGTTTGGCTACAAGCATACAAATCAAGCTCTAGGTTAATTGGTTATCTGCATTTGGGATACGTATTCCGTATACGCCTCCGTCGCGGTGAGTGTACGTGCTGTATGCGCTGCTCCTGCCCCGCTCCTCCGCTTTGCTCAAGGTTGTCTTCTTTCCTTTCTGCTCTTCAGGATAACTTTAAGGAGACACAGCACTTATGCTGACTGAGGCTTAGCCAGACCTAGCATGGGGTTGTCCAGTCCCTCAAAAGCCACCATATTCCTTGTTCCACGAGGAATTCCTCTACAGGCTACTGCATTGGGGAAGTGCCTGTATTTGTCAGTGCTCTGTCTTCTGTAAGCTGGCTGTATTTTGTTTTGTGGTGTTTTTTTCCTAGCATAAAGAAGTGGTGTATTTCACTTTATACTGTTAGTCAGTATACAAAGTATTCATCTTGTGAGTCGGCTGATTTGATTAAAAACCTTGCTCTAAGTGCTCAGCACTTTGTGGGATCAAGATTCTATTGGTGGCACACCACAAGTACCATAAAGCACAGGCAAACATTAACAGCAGACTCCTGAGCATGGGGGCTGTAGTAGGGTGTCAAGGATCTGTGTATTCAATCACCACACGAAATTATCATTAATTGTCACAGTTTGTTTATTGTTTGTGTTCCATACCACTATTATTCCTACAAAGCAGGCAAAACTATTATTCCTACAAAGCAAGCAAAGCAGCGTTACTTACCCTAAGATACAGACCAGGCAGATGTGTGGTCCCCAGGTGCAGGGGAGCTGGTTGGCATGCATGCTTAGCGGGAATCCCTGCGGAGACAACATGATCTCGATGGCAGGATATGTGCAGCTCAGCACATCTATTCCTGAGCCCAGCTTTTATAGACACTCCGAGTCCTGGCATACATGGCCAGTACGTGCCAGGAGGCAGTGGCTCAAGGTGGCAACCCTGCCCAGCGGTTTTGGTCTCTGGTCTTTCTGTGGCTGCGCACCTGCCAGTATGGGGGTTATGTGCCCCCCTACCCCACTAGGCCTTCCTCATCTTCAGCTGCCTCATCCTTGGCAATGGACTCTACCATCCTGTTCAAGGACAGTGCGGTCTTGACAGCTCTCCATTGATAAGAAGATCTAGTCTCTCAGATAGAGAGGAACAGAAACTCCCTTGTCAGCTCCCACAGCTCTCTTCTGATAAGAACAGAAACTTTATTTGGCAGCTCTGTACCCATCCTGTTTGCTCCCGCATCAAACTCACAGCTCTCCTTTGATAAGAAGAATAGAAACTTTCCTTGGCAGCTCTATACCCGTTCTGTGAGTTCCCACAGCAAGCCTGCAGGAATCACCCATCGATCAAAGTATTATCGAACCACCCTTACAGGCACTTAGCTAATGGTATTGTTAGGCAACAGCCAAATGTTGCTCTAGTATCTCCATGTTGGAATCTTCAAATCTTTGTATATGTCCAGTCTTTTATTCTTAGAGTTGATTTTGTTCTGGTATTTTTTTTTTAATTACTATGAGAAGTTAAGATGTAGGAATAGACAAAGAAGGACTTGTAAAACAACTGGAATGCATCAGAAAGACAGCATCTTGAACTGACTGTAGGATAACCTTCCTTAAAATCATGTCAGTGGCTGGAGTTCTGTGTACATGGTGTGACAGTCCTTGAGAACTGTTGAGGAGAATCCAAAACAAATCTCTGTTCTAAACAAGTCTGTGCTCCCTTTAATTTATGAGCTCCATGCAGTAGAACTTATCTGCTCTGAATAATCATGACCTAAAGTGATCTCTAAGTAGATTAGCTGATGAGGTCAGAGTCGGTGTATAGAAAGAAAGCAACAAAACATAACGCAAATAAAATCTTAGCAGCATATAACTCAGTTTAGGTCCTTTGGTAAAAAGAAAAAAAAAAAAAAAAGAGAGAGATGTTTCTGTGACTGTATTTTCTAGAGGTAAGGAACTAAATAATCTCTGATCTCACATCCACAGTGATAAAAAAGTAAAACATGAAACTCTGTGGTTTTTGCTTTGGTTAAAACTAAGAAATGAATTGAAGAAACAACTATCTTGATTTGGATTAAGATAATTAGCTTAAAAAACTATAAATCTGTATTAGTTGTTGTGGTACAGAAATAGTGGTGAAGTAGAGTGTTTCATGCTGAAAACATGTTTCATGCTGAAAACATGGAGTAGAGTGTTTCATGGTGAAAAAAAATGTGGGGGAAAATGGGCTAAATTTCAAAGTTCACAGGAGAAAACAACTTCCTTAACTGACTTTCCTGTTTTTCATTCAAATTAGAGTAGTTAGGAAGAGGAGTATTTCAGGAAGAGGCACAATCACACCACTAAGTAGTCAGTATAGCTCTATACCTAGAGGAGGTCACTATCTGGTCTGGGAAGAAAATGCAGTTTTATTGTAATATAGTGGAAGGTCTGGGCTGAATATTTTAACTTTGGCAGTATGACTAGGATGTTTGGAATTAAGGGAAAAAAAAGTTAATAAAGTTAATATTTCCTTTTATCTGTTTCTGCAGCTCCACTATTACATCTTTCTATGCAAATGATTTTCAGTTATTTTTTTGTCTTTAAATACTCCTTTCTTACATCTTATTGTTCACTCTGCTACCTTTTGATATCAGTTAATTCTTCAAGTCTGGCAGCAAACACCAAAGCTAAAGAGAGAGAAAAACTTGAGATTCAGATTTAAGTAATAATTCAGTCTTAGTAAAGTATAATTATTTTTTTCCCATTTTTATACACTTCATATGAGGTAAAAATGTCACTATGGTTACACTTCTTGTGAGTATACTGGTAGGATTTAAGCAACTTAAGGAAAAATTTAGAAAATACAGGTTGCAGCTTGAAGAATATACTCTTTGAGGAGAGCTTTGAAAAGCTTCAAGCAAATATGTATATTTTAGGAAAATTAGATTTAAATAGAATGGAATTTTTATTGTTGACATTATTATTCCTAGTCCTGGGAGAGAATCCTCTGTTAGAATAGACTTGCTTTTGAGAAACCTGACATTAGGGAGTCAGCCCTTTCTGTCTCCCTCCAAAGGTAATGCACTTCAGTGGTTGCTGTGTGGGGTGTTGTGCAGAAGTGGGAAGAGGTGGGAAACTCACTCAAGTTTCTCCTTCATATGCATTAGTTGTCAGGCAAAAAAGGTGTTTTAGGTAATGACTGATAATCTTAAACAGAAATTAATGGTGTCTGAAGTGCAAAACCATTGTTTCAAACTCAATGCTTTTTATACTGTTTCTCTTTAAGAAATACTGTTGGTTTTAATGTTAATTACTTTAATAATTCTACTACTAGTTACCTGTAAAATATAGACGTATTTGATCCCTTACTGGTCTTGTGGGCTTACAACTTCTTTTTGACCATATTCATATCCAGTATTTGGTCACACAGGTCTTAATTTCCCTGGTAGCTGATTTAATTTTATTGGATTTTCATACACACTTTCAATTCTAATTGATCAAACTATATTTTTGTTGCTTTAAAAAAAACAACACACACACCCATCCAAAAAAATACAAACCCAAACCAACTCTCTGGCTACTAATGGTGATGTTCATATATGCCAACAACCACATACTACAGTGGAGTTTTTTGCTTGTCCTTATCAAATAGGACTTGAAATATCTCCTTGGATCATTAACTGTAGTTCTTTACTGATGCAAATCATCACATTACACAAGCCCTCTTAATAATTTCCAAATTAATGTTTTGCCTTTTGTGAGGTAATGAGATATCTCTTACATACAGTAATAGACAACAGTCTGGACCTCTGTTATCTTTTGGTTTTCACTTGGACAATGACTTCAATTTTCTAAATAAAGGGTGTTTATGAAGTTTTCTAGTTAATCATACTGAGATATTCACAGTAAAAATGTGGATTTGGAAATGCTCTTTTGTTCATCCTGTGCTGCAAATACTGTGCTATTAAGGATATCTCCAAGGGGTTTTATCACTAAAACTTTGAAAAATCTTGGCAGATCAAATCACATTACACACTTTTCAGTTAAATGGTCTTGCTTAAGTTATGTGATAAGTATCATGTGCATGTGCATATTACTCTTCAGCATTTCTGCTCAGTGATGCTTTGTACACCTCCTGGTCTTCCTCCCATTGTGACATGTTATCATATCAAAAAGATATATCAAAAGATTTTAGCTCATGATATTATAGGAGCACTTGTATGCCAGTTATATGAAAAAAAGTTATGGTGGAACCTTTACCTTTTTTTTCTATAGTATTTTGAAAAGCATGTTGTTGACAGAGAACTGAGACTAAATAGATTTGAGAGATATAATTGAATTGAATAAAAGACAATTCTGTATTTTGCCTGCCACAAAGCTTCTGAAATATCAAATTCGAGTATGACCACTTCAATAAGATCCTCTGTCCTTCAATGTCTTAATTTTCTCACCTGATAAATTATGAAAATAAATTCTCATCATTTTCAGTCATTCTACATTTTAGTGCTGGGCAGCACTTGAATTACTTACAAATAGAGGTAGCAGAAAAAAAACCCACACAACAACAACAAAAAACAAAAACAAAAACAACAAAAAAACCCAACCAACCAACCAACCAAAAAAACAAAAACAAAACAAAACAAAACAAAAAAACCCCACAAACAAACAAAAACCAACCACACAAACAAACAACCAATATGTGTAGTATGGGAAAATGTAGACAAAAAATGTTGTCATTCTTTGTGATACACCACACTCTTTTTGACAATTTATATAAAATATACCTCAAATGAAATATTCAAGCTAAGGAGAGGAACATTAGTTTCTCTGTTTTTCATTTTTCACAGCTAGCTTGCTATCATACTTTGTTGTTGGTATTCATTAGGGAAATAGACTGAGTCTTATGTATGCCAGATATCTAATTGCGTAGTTCTGCTCTTTCTGCCTTGTATGACATTGAAAGTAAATTATTATAAAGTTCAATTCTGTTTTTAACTGCTCATTTAACTAAGCACATATTAAAGCTTAATGATATTGTTGCTGTAGTTTTTGATGCTAGGTATGCAACAGTTTTGGGGTTTTTTTTTGCTTTTGTTAAATACATATGAAGTAATATAAGTAATATTTCACACATTATGCATTGTGTTACAATCCATGCTAAAGCAGATAATCCCCCTGATTTTCATGGCATCACATATGAATTAAAAATCATCTGGCAAGAAGTTATACTGTTGTATGTTGCTAAAGAGATCAGGATTGCCAACAATGTAAAAAACAACAGAATTCTGTGCTCCCTTCAAATAGGCATATGTCTCTGTGTGGCAAAAATCTTCAAGGAGGCAAAAAGATACCCATAGGACAAGTTGCCTCTACAATGTTATGTATAGTAGATTGATTTCTGAATTGCCAAAGTTGCCTGACCTGCTGTCACAGTTCAAGTGGACATTGTGCTTGTGCTAGACAAGACAACCGTAAACCCCTAGTTTACCTGACTTGTGGGAAGTTCACTTTAGTCAAGTGTTTCAAGGAACACGCTATTGAAGTGAAGGAGCACTTGTAATGCTTAAGAGAGTCTTTTATAAATTAGAGTGAAGTCTGGAGATATAGGAGAGATACTATCTCAATTGACCTAAACCAGCATAAATTAAAAAAGCAGCCCAGTCATTCTTAGCAAACCTTTTATTCTGTGCAATGGATTCTTATTTATTTTTTTTAATTTTTATTTTAAATGTAGACCATCTCATTTACTAAGTGTAAAACACTCTTATCTAATGCATTTTATACAGCTTTAACTATCATCTGGACTCAGAAGCTTGTTTTCTACTTGCAACCAGACAGCATCTTTGGATAAAAATAGTATTGTAAGTCCTTCAGATTACTTCATATCTTGTCCACATAATGCAGAAATAATTTTATTTCTAGTATGATGCTTTCCACAGCTGCAACATCTTATCTAGTGTCAATGGACTGCAAGAATTTTTATATAAACCCTCTACCCATCTGACAACTAGGCAAAACAAAGTTGGAGGGGAATAAAACTTTTAAATACAAATAAATTAGTTGTAAATGGAGGATTCTGGACAAGCAAGAACAAAAAGTAATAAATTATTTTTAAGAACAGGAACTGTTTCTTTTATGCATAAATATTTTCCATATGTGCTGACTTGTTGCTTGATATTATTTCTTTAAAAAGTTAGCACATAGATATGTAAAATATCAGCAATATAAAAATAGAGTAACAGCTGTTTCACCCAAGTGTCCTCAGTTACTGACAGCAGCAGCCCATCTTCATGTTGCAAGTTAGTTGTTTGTTATGTAGCATTCTCTTCACTACTGTAAACAGAGGTGTTTTATTCATGGATATGGTTATTGGTAGTCAGACACGCCACATGCAGTTACTGCTTCAAGGAGATTACCACTGACATATAAAATAAATAATAGTTTATAGTTATAGACAACATGACTACAGGGAAATGATGGCATAAATTACTCAATATTGTAGCCAGTGCTCTCTGCATACCAACAGCTTACTATTGTACATTTAGGCAAGAGGACATCTCAATAAAAACGAGGTATTAAAGTTCTTCTTTAAGCCCTTGTGATGTGTAATGTAAGTTCATCCTTATAACCTCTTTCACAACTAAACAGGTCTGTTAAAATTTTCTAGATGAAATTATTTTCCTTCTCTTGTAAGACTTAAAGCCAGAAATTATCATGCTTCAGTTAACTTGCTGCAAAAAAACCCCACTTCTAAGAAAGAATGAAGATAGCCTTGTGTGTTTTTCTTTTCCATCAACCAGGAAGTATTACGTGAAAGAAATGCTGCTGTTCATCACCGAAATGTTCTTTACTGAAGTTATTTTAGTGGTTGTAAAGATGTTATCCTGCACAGATCCATAAGAATCACAGTTATAACTTTCTATTCTCAAAAGTATTGATTCTGAGATCTCTGCTAATGTTAAATAGGTGTGTGTTGGTTTTATTCTGAAGGTGGAGGGGCTGGGTTTGTGTGTGTTTTGTTGGTTTGTTGGTTTTTGTCGTTGGTTTTTATTTTTATTTTAATCTTTTTTTCCTGTTTGTTTTGGCTTTTGGGGTTTTTTTTTCCAGTTTTGCTGGAAAAACTGTTTGCTTGCTTGTTTGCTTTGGTTTGGGTTGGGGTTTTTTGGTTGTTTTTTTGTTTTGTTTGTTTGGGTTTTTTTAAGCATCTAGAGAAGGGGAAATGGCATTCTGACACTGACACTAACATTACATTGCAGGTAGTTCTGAACTAGGTGAAAATGCACTCCTAAAGCAGAAGTAAATCTTCAGCCTTCCTTAAAAGGGGAGCAAGTTGATGTGATATATTTTCCCTTTGAAAGATATGCTGAAATAAAATCTTCATATGTCTTTGGTGAGAAATTGAAAGGTGCACTTAAACAATGTTCCTGTAATGTGTCAGCTATGGAAAGAAAATTTACAACCCTTCTCTGGAAGCTTCAACAAGGTATCACTACTATTAAATAACAAATAGAAAAATAAAGATTCTAATCTATTTGATTCTGTTGCATTACAGCAAATCTGGAAGAAAACATGCAGGATAGTAGAACTGCCTTGTGCAGCTGGGTGTTAACACTTCTATACCATGAAACTGCAAGCAAAGCAGAAATTGTTTGAAAGTGTGTGTGAGTTTTTCCAACAGCAGCTGAAAATGTGGAAACAAGTGTGGTATGTCTGATAGGGGATTTGTTACTGATGTTTTCTATTTTTTCCTTTTTTTGTTTTTTTTTCTTCTTTAAACAACTGCTTTATGGGCCTTAGCTTTATTTGGAAAAAAAAAAAAAAGAAAAGAAAAGAAAAAAAAAGTTTATTTATGGTGTAAAATCTTGAAGGACAATTTAAAAATAAAACAAAAGGAGGGTGGCAGGACAGACACAGTGCTCACAGTTCAGAGAGAAAATGTTTTCTTGTTCCTCTTCAGAGGTAGACTCTAGAGTTTTAAGCAAATGATCTTCAGCTCTACCAGAATAATTGGGTCCTAACATTGCACATTATCTACACTCCTATACAAAAGGTTTTTTCACTTCATGATCTGTTGAAATAAAGATTTGTTGAAACAAAAATGCACTTTTCATTTCCTTATTAAAACATTTTAAAATTACTTTTAAAAAGTAATTTTTAATTACTTTTGGTACAAAGTTCTAGACTCTAAATTAGAACATGCTTTGTTTCTCTTCCTAATTCAGAACATGGAGTATAGGGATGTATTATTACTAATAACAACATGAGAGTGAGTTAAAATTTCTGTGTGGCATGATATTGAAAGATTGCCATAAAAAGAGTATCGTCTCTACTTGTACGACAATCTAAATTTCAAGGGAAATAGCTGAAGCTAAAAACTATAAATCTAATTAAAATGATTATGTCTGAGAGTAAGAAAAAGTGGCTAAATGGGAGGATGAAAAATGTTAACAGTAGCAATGTGGATAACAGAGGTAAGGGATGATAAGCCTGCAAAACTGATTAATTGTTCTATGTTTAGTAATCACTAAAACTCTGATAGTCTTTATATTGCTTACTATGATAGTTTTTAAAACTTTAACTTAAAAGGAAAAATAAAACCCACCCTGACAAGTTCTGGTGGTTTATATCTTTGTTTTTTTTTCCTGCTCTGTCTGCTATACTGGGAAATTGTTGGGAATCAGAGAGCTTTGATCTGAGCAGAATATTAATTGTGAAAATCTTCCAAGCTATCAATGACAATGGACTCTACTCCTTCTGGGGAGGTTTAGAATTGCATCATGATGCAAGAAGATTGATACCATTTCAATAACAGTGTTCGAAATTTCACTGCTAAATTTTACAGTGGAATTACTGGCAGAATCTCCTGTATTTTTATTTTGCAGCAGAAATATTTTTCTTTGCTGCTTCACAAAATGACTCCAATATCATCCTATTTCTCTTCCCAGTAACCTTATATAAGATCCTATCTCTCCTGTCTTATTTTAGGAAAAGGAAGTGGATAATTGATGCTTCCATAGAAGCAAATTCGTTCTGGTCTTTCCCTGTAAGATTTACCTGTGCTGTGACTTGCCCATCAATGTCTGGTGCACCCTCATCCCTTTTTTTTTTCCATGTGAGAGCCACAGCAGCATAGGATTCAGTTTGTAAAATGTTGTGCCCTTGGACAATAAGATAACCAGAAGGTCAATGGTTTTTTTTAGTAAAGAGACATATCCTTCAAATTTTACAGTTAACATCTTTAATGATTCTTTTAAATAAATATATGTACAACATGTTTGTTATTTAACAAGTTAATATATTTAAAATAAGCAGAACTTCTGAACATCAAAAATAAATGTTGGTTGATGTATTTGGGGTTTTTTTTTAAGAAAAAAAATTATTTCATTTAATTTTAAAGCATTTTTAGTAATGACTTTGATTTGTTTAATTTAAAAAAATCTTTGCTCATAGAGTTTGTACTATGATCATGAAATTAGCTTGTTTCTCTGAAATAAGCTTTTTATGCATATTCATGTAGCAGGAAAAACTATCTAGAAATATTAATAAAAGGTAAATTTTTTAAGGAAAGGCATAAAATTTACTGACTCTAGCAGAAAAAATAATTATTATCTCCCATTGTTCTTGTGAATAAATCTATATCAGATTGCACAGAATGCTAGAGTGTAGAGAACCCAGAGAAACATGGTGTAATACAAATTGACCAAACATCTGCTGAATGTTGAATTCTAACAATACTTTAAACAGCTGCTTTCTTCTGGGAGATTAATAATAAAAACTGCAATTCGAATAAGACCTGCAAGTAGAATAAGACTTGACAAGACTTGACTACTGAAAATCATTAGGCAATTTGAGTTTACTTAGTGTTACTGAATAACTAGTAATCTTTAAAGGTATGTACTCAAAAATCATGACATTTTTCAAAATAATTCATGACCACTGTGAAGTTCATCACTGGGGCATATGTAAATGAAGAATTTACATACTTAAATAATATGTGGTTTTCCTCACAATTTTTCGGGAATGTACATGTTGATAATTTTATTATTTAGATTAATTTATTAATTTATTTAGATTGATGGGGATATGTGGAGGTAAACTAATACTAGATGCTTATTACAGAAAATTTTGAACATTGGTTATGAGTGGAAATAATCTCTCAATAGTTAAATGGGCCTCAATAGTTAAAATAACAGATAATAGAATACATGTCTGTATTGGGTCTGACTGAGCTGGAGTTAGTTTTCCCCATAGTGGCCCGCACAGTGCTGTGCTTTTCTTTGAGAACTGGAAAGGTGCTGATAACACACTCGTGTTGTGGCTACTGCTGAACAGGGCTCACACAGCACCAAGGCTGTTTTTCCAACACTCCCCCTGCAGTTGGATGGGGTGGACAAAATTTTGGGAGGGGACAGGACTGAGACGGCTGACCCAAACGGACCAAAGGGATATCCCATACCATATGGCATCAGCTAGGAAAAGGAGGAGGAAGGGGGATCATTGTCTTGTCCTCCAAGCAATCACTACATGTTTTGAGCCCTGCTTTGCAAAAAGGGCCTCTATCACCTAATGATGGGAAGTAGAGAATAAACATTTTTCTTTTGCTTCCATGCATGGCATTGATTTGCTTTTTCATTAAACTGCCTTTGTTTTACCCCACAAGTTTCATCTTATTTTCTTTCCCCTGGTCCAGCTGAGAAGAGGGTAGAGGAATTGATACAGTGGCTTGGTGGGTCCCTGGAATCCAGCCATGGTCAAACCACCACAATGTAGAAATAGTACATGAGGTTCACAAATTACGAATATTCGTAGTTTGAATTAAATTTTTTGTATGTTTAAGACCTTGCTCTTTTATTTGAAACATCCCATATGAAAAGAAAGATTCTGAAATATTTTGTTTACACAACTACATTTGGGGAGAAGCGGACAACATGGACACAAAAGTTTTTCATAATAGGGAAAAATATGATTTTCAAACAGTTCCAGATGACAAAACTTCTTGTAATTCTCTATATACAATAATTGAACTGAAAAACAGGTGACAAATCTTAAACATAATTAAGAATTGAATGAAGTATATTCTGAAGTGATTATAAACCCTATTCCTTCAATAAACTCCCTAAATATTAATGAATGGGCAGTTAATCAGAGGGTCTTCTAGTGGTTGATATTGAACATTTGTGAATTGGTTTTGTCTATTAAAGACTTCAAAGTTTGAGGAGGGGGGAAGCAACACCACAGAGAGAGAACTTTTCTTGCATTAGATTATAAACCATCATTACACATCCTTCACAGATTAATCCTATTTGTTGTTTACTAATTACCTCTTTTAAAACAGCTCTATCTGATTTTCCACAATGGTCTGCATTTCTTCACTTTATCTCTTACAGATCTCCTGTCCCATTCCTCTTTTACCATGCATCAGCTCTGGTCTGTTCAGGCAGAAAGCCAGTCAAACACAATGACTATAAAATTCTGTGAATCACAGCTTTAGCAACAGTAACAGGGAAAAAAAAAAAAAAAGAAAAAAAAAAAGAAAAAAAAAAAAAAAAGAAAAAAACACCAACCAACCAAACAAATAAATCCCAAGAGAGTTGGGGATGTTATGAATAAAAATGAATTTGTAATTTTAATTCATGGAAAGTGTATACTCTAAGGTATTTTTTAATTGTATTTTAATTCTTTGTAATTATGGGTGGAGGGTTCCATTTTAAGCTTACATACTGTATGGAATAATTTCTAGGCTGTTGACATGTAAATACTTGAAATTCATGACTGTACTCTTGCCTTTCATGCAAGCATATAGAAGCTGGTCTAAACCACAATGAAATCACTCTGCTGGCCTCAGAGAAATGCAGATGCATGTCTGTATTTGTAACTGAGATAGATTTCAGAATATTTAAACTAAAAAAAAAAAACCAAACCAAAAACTCACAAAACCAAACACCAAAACAAAAAATTAAACAAAATCAACAACAGAAAGAAGTGTTTAGAATTTCCACTTTACGTAGCCTCACATAGTCTTGAAGATTTACACACAAAAGAAAATTGGATTATGAATTTTTGCAAATTTTATTTTTGGTAGTTCTCTTAAGAAACTGTTATTTCTCACAGGAACAATAAGCATCATTTTGTTCCCTAATTCATCAGCAGTAAAGCTGACAGTTTAAACATGGAGCTGTAACGACCATAAGTCAGAATGGGAAGTAGTCCTTCAAGTATTATTTCAGTGCTTCATAAAAGAGAGGAAATGCCCTGTATGAATAGATCAGCTTTAATCATTATATCATTGAATATGCTTTTCTCTGCCGGGAGCATTTTAGTGTCCACCACCAAACTTCTTTAATCTTCTAGTTTACTGACTTTTCTCTCACATTCCTGGAGCAAAATTTATTTCTGTATTAGATTATATGAGCCTACTTCAACTTCTATGTATCTCATGGTTAGTGCTGTACCTGTAATGCCCCTGGGCTACCTGCTTTACATTATGACACTTAAAAATACCTACTGTCATTCCTTGTATTCACCCTTTTTGAAAGGTTATCTCTGAATCAAGTGAGTCAAAAACATTCTGAACGTGTTTGATATTCTTGTTTCTTTTTCAGAGAATGTAGTTTTCTATCAGAACAGCACACTTATCTTTCACTTGTGCACTTGAACAACACCAGCATGTTACCCACTCACAGGTGAACAGTTTCATGCAAAACTTAAGTATGAAATGTGGGATGAGTGACAGGGAGGGCCCCTTTGTTTGTTTCCTATTTATCTATCATCACAGGCAGTGTATCCTGAGGCTATGCAGGTGTCAGGGTTTAGGGTCAGGTCAGCCCTTTAGACCTATGAGAGCTGCTCTCTGTTAACACCCCCTCCCTCCCCACAAGGGAAGAGAAAGGGAATAAGGGAGAGAAACTCAGTGATCAGAAAAGAGAGCTAGAACAGCTTTAATAAAAATGAAAAAAAAAAAAAAAAAAAAAAAAAGAATATATACAAATATATACAAAGCCAGTATCGAACCCAACCCCCCTGTTGGCAATTACATCACTGTCACCAGTGATGCTGTGGAGCAGGCAACCAGGACAGTCCCAGACTGGGCCCAGCAGCAGATGGGAGCTGTGTTCAGTAGCTGGATTTAGGAACATACAAACCAGGATCAAAGGCAGAATGGATAGAGTGCCCTTCAGATGCCGGCTGAGGAAGAAACCAGAAGGGGACCCAAACCAAGCAAAGAGAGGTCAAGACCTTCTTAATGTCTCGGCTTTATATTGAATATGATGTATATGGGCTGGAATCCCTTGTTGGTCACTTTGGGGTCTCCTGTCCTGTCCACTCCTCCTGCAGGTGTGGTGTTTCACTTTCTGCACCCCCAATGTGGTACACAAGATCCAGCAGTGGCCTTGGTCTGCACACCAACTCTTGGTACTAACCCTAAACACGGGGTGTTACCACTGCTAGAAGCAGACACTGCCTGTGAAAACAGGCTGCTGACTTCAGACAGTACCGTTAGAAGAACTGAGTTGAAGACTAAAATTACTGAACAGATTTAGTTCTGTTGTCACTCAAATTAGGACAGCAGGGAGAAAATTAGAAGGACCAAACACCAACTAGAATTTAATCTGGCTACTGCCGTAAAACACAATTGAAATGTTTCTATAAATACATTAACAACAAAAGGTGAACTAAGTAGAATCTACATCCCTTATTGGATGCAAAGAGGAAACACAGTGACTGGGGATGAAGAAAATACTGAGGTACAGAATGCCTTCTTTGCCTCAATCTTCAATGGTAAGAGCAGTTGTCCCATGAGTGCCCAGCCCCCTGAGCGGTATGACAGGGATGGGAATGAAGTCCCCATAATACAAGAAGAAAATTGTCAGTGACCTACTATACCACTTAAACACACACATCTATGGGACTAGATAGGATATACCCAAGGGTATTGAGGGATGAAGGGATTGAGGGCACCTTCAGTCAATTTATAGACAGTGTCAAGTTGGGAGGGAGTGTTCATCTTCTTGAAGGGAGGGAGCGTCTACAGAGGGATCTAAACAGGCTGGATTAACAGGCCAAGGCAAATGGAATGAGGTTTAACCTCATTGGGTTAACCTCATTTGGGTGCAGCCTCCATGCTCTTTGCATACTTTTTCACACATGTACTGAGAGATTGCAAGCAGGTTTTAAAGAGTGCAGAATTACAAAACAGTTGCTTTTTGGCAAATATACAAAATTGATGACTAAGCTAGCTGCTTCATAAGCATTAATATATTTGCCATAGCCATGACCTCAGAGGTGTTTTTGCTACCCAAGATTTTGTTGGCCATGTGTGGAAGGGACAATTTCTATTCCTCCTTGGAAAAGGCTGATCTTCCTTGTTGCTATCTTCATACTTCCTATATTTTCTTTAAATTGCATACCTTTGCATATTGGTGTTTTCCTCTATAATCTCTGAATTTAGCTTTGACTGCAGTTTTACCTTTCTAGTCTGTGTATTTTCTCACAACTTAACCTAGGTTCAAAAACATGAAAAATATTGTGCAGCTGCATCCCCTCAGAGCTAGACCTTGGAGTGGAGAGAGATGAATACTGGAAGGGAGGGTCACACAAGCATTTCACTTGCAGCTTTTTGGAGAGATGGGGAGGAAGACAACAGATGAGGGTTATTTTATGTTGTGTATTGTTTGCAGATCTAGAAGAAGCATGAGACTCAGCAGCATTAGCACAGAGATGTAATGAGTCTGGTTGCAATCAAATTAACATATCATTTCTCTTTCTTATTTCCATCTCAGAAATAGAAAAGAATAGGTAAGGTGATTTCCATGTTGAAGCAAGAACAGAGGATAGAAGATGGGAATGGAGGAAAGTAAGAGAGGAGAAACACTTGTTCCAATGTACGTGCAGGTATAGCTGTTAGTAAGCTCTGTCATGTGATGTATTATTAGGTGTAACTTTACCTTAGAATCAGGAAGTAGAAGTCAAAGATGCATTTGAGCATGGTGTAAAGAGAAGGGGTACAAGGAAAACAACTTGGGGTTTTTTTGTGTGTAGAAGATAAAGTATAAACAGATTAAAAGATAAATTTGGTAGTAAGAAGCAAGAACTTGATATAGAAATATTCTGAAGATAGAAATAA
>JANHGN010001975.1:29341-46862 GCA_024605025.1 Megaceryle maxima
TATAATATTTCTATATTATTCTTTGTTCAGGAAATTCTGGTAGTTATTGATGCAAGTATATGGGTCTATTGATGAAGGAAATAGGTGTATTTTCTTTGACTAATTAAAAACCAAACAAAATGTTTGGATCAAGCTTTAAACACTTAAGGGTGATTTTCTTTCATTTCCACCTATTAAAGTAATTAGACTTTGTTGATTGTTGCTATCCAGTTGTCTGTCTTAAAGTTGAAATATCCATTTCTAACATAAGTATCACAGGGACACCTTGTTGTCTGGTTAGCACTATATTTTCCTGAAAAGTCACAAGAATTCTTATTACTTGTATATTAATAAATATAAATTAATGAGGAGACCATTTTTCTAATAGATACTAAAATCTGTTTCATTTGTTATCAGAAAGTCAAATATACTCTCAAAAGATCCCATAATAGAAAAACTATTTACAAGTGTCATGACTGATACTGTTTCTGTATTATCATAGCATTGTAGGCTAATTGTGTGGTACATATTTATGGTTATTTGCAGGATGTCATAGAGGTAGAGTGTGAATGTTATAATTGAAATACAGGTTTGTAACTCATTCATACAGAAAATAATAATGAATTACGCATGACAAAGCCAGCAGCAGATTTTTACTTTCATGAGGAAGGCTCTTCATGGCGAAATATTAGGACTATTTCTTAAAGTGAGCTTCTCTATATTCTACATATTATCATCTGTATCATAGTTAAAAACTCCTGTCTCTATTCACTGAATTCCCCTGGTAGTTTTTCTAAGATCTCCAATATTAAGACCCACTGCCTAAAAATAATATAAGAAAGAGATGGAATATGTCCAACAGAAATAAAGGATAGGATTTGTGATAGGATTTGGCATTAAGCAATGAATGTTCTGCAGTGAAGAGATTTCTGAACACAAGCATTTGAATAAAAGTCTTTAAGAGTGATTAATGTTATTGGAGTTATATAAAAGGCAGCAGTAATAGTAATCTATTTGCTATTAATTTCTGTACAATTTATAAAATTACTACCTTCTTGGAATATTACCTACTTCTTCATGTAACCATAAAAATGTATGATGTATACCTTTCAATTGCTTGTTTAGGAAAAAAAATGAATAACAATAAAAAATTATTTGTGAGGAGAGTAGGAACCACATCTTCATTTTTAATGATCTTTATATTTTCAGTGAAGGTTATGGGGTTATTGAGGTATATCATCAGCCTCAGTTTAAGAATATGTGATTTCTAATTTTTGGGGGGGGCTGATGATTTTGTGTGTGTGTGTGCAAGATGTATTATAGCCATATATTTGTTGGAAATCTGTAAAAAAACAGCACTTCAGAAGCAGAATGCAGAATTGAACAGCATTCTTCCTATGATAGATTATCCTTCAAGTGTTCTGGACTTGTGGGAAGACATGAAAGTAATGAAATATGGATACTGTTAATGTACCTTTACTGAATACAGGTAGATAATATAAGTCCTCAACCCATTTTTAAGTGAACTTGCCCAGAGTTATTCCTGGAATGAACTTTTCAGTAATTCTTGTATCCCATGAAATTATTTTAGTCTGAAAATCATAGAAAGAGGATAAACATTTACTTCTTAAGGTCTTTGTCATTCTCAGCTCTGTTTTTATGTCGTGCTTTTTTTTTTTTTTTTTTCTGCAGCCTTTAAATGATTAATTAATTAAAACTATCTCTTGTTTTCCTGGGTGAATTTCCAGATCAGTAGTATACAAGTATATAATTACTGGTACTTCTGTCTGTTGGCAATTTTATTTTGTTTTCCATATCACTGTACTGTAATACTTCTTTAAAACAAATAAGAATGCTGACGATAAGTCTCCTAATAAGTATGATAGAAAGATTAACCATAAAACTTATTGCTGCAATCCTTAAGAACAATACAGAACTGAATAACATTTCCTGCACATCAACTCTCTTCTCTTGCCTGTTGTGAAGATGTTTTATATAATAGCTAATATATGATTCCAAATTACTTCATCAGTTATATTTGCAAATGCATAATTTGATTCATGTTATGTTTGTAGCAAATTACTTGTAATGCAAAATAGACTTTAAATTTCATAGTGGATCCTGTTGCAGAATTAAAACAACAGCAAAATGGGGTTCAAATTAAGAGTGTGTCCAGTGAACATGCTGTGCATATTATTGTTTCTCTCTTGCACATGTAAGAGTTTAAGAAAGAGACCATGCGTAAAAACGAATGGGAACATGGCTTTTGCACTTTTGGCAGATCTCCCACAAAGAAGGCATACTTTGATTAAGGACTATTTAAAATTAAAATATATCTGGCAAAGACTGCATTCACCTTAAAATAAAACATGGAGGATTATTCTGGAGCCATATGTCTGGTTACTGCAACAACTAGGGTTTATAATTGCTGGATGCTATACAAACACAATAATCCAGAAATTTTGTGCATCTCCAGTGATTTAGCAGTCTGAAACTGGACTACTTGATACACAGACTTTCCATCAATACTTAATGTGCAAGAATAACTTTGAAAATTCAGGTAATAACAATGTTTTTCCTCCCTTAGGTTACTTCCTGTGTTCTGCTAAAAGCTGGAATGAAAGCATTGATGGTGGTATAAGGGATAGAGGACTCACACCAATGATGCAAGCTAATATGTTACTGTTAAGAAAGGATCAATAAAATGGAGTTTTTCAAAACTAAATGTAGAAAGATCTTCATAAAACATGTGGCAACTTCAAATCTTCTGATACAAATAATTTAGCAGACTTCAGTAATAAACCAATAACTTTCAACGACAGCAATCATCTCTTCAGACATGAGTTATAAGTATTTTTCATCAGGGACATCTGTGAATAGATTAACATCTCTGGAAAGTATTAGCTTATCTTTTTCAGTAACTGAGTGAAATATAATGAAAAATTCAAAGCCATAGGCTCTCTTGGGACTGAGTACAGTGTACAACTCTACAAAATGGATTATTTCTTTCCATTCAGATAAAGTAGATAGGTATACATGAGTGATAACTAAAACTGCCATTTGGGAAGTATGAAATGTTCAATATGAACTCCAAAATACTGTTAACTAAATTCATGTTTCTACAAGCAGTTAGATATTATGTGTTTCATTAAAAAAAAATGGGTTTGCTATCAGAGACTTTAACTGTTGTAGCGATTATTTTTTTTTCCAAGTTTTGTTGGAAGTTGAGTTTCTTGGTATGATAATAGATATTGAAGAATAACAGGCTACTAATTTGCTTTTTGAATGTAACTGTGAGAGAAAATAATAAATAACTTAGAGTAAGTCATGTTAAAACTTTCCCCCTTCCCTTCCAGATATTTAAATTAAATAATTTTATTTCACCTCTTTGTAACTATTCAAGTCACAAATAGCAAACCCAAGAATATCTGGAATAGGGTAACATAGTAAGAAACTATTCATACTGGAGCTGCAACACTGTAGTCTGGGAAGTAAAAGAGCATGCTTTCCCACTTGTGGAAGGGTTAGCACTATTGGCTTTAATAAATAATTGGGGGGGAGAATAAATCAAATTTTGCTAAACGTTTAGCAAGTTGTTCCTTTATTATGAACCATATGGAAGTGAATTTCACTTTCTTAAGATATAACTGTAGCACTTTAACCCAAATAATCTCCTTTCTTAATTTTGTTTCACTTTAACTTTCCATCAGCTTGTTTCTATGTTTCTTCTCACTCATTTCTATTACTGTAAGTTTGACTTGAATTTAATTTGGGGCATTAGAGTTTGCTCTTGAAGAACAAGAGTTTGTTCTTGCAGAACATTTTTTTTTAAATTTATGTTCTTTCATTGATGGCTAGAGATAGTCAGATCAGTGGATTTAGTGATCATGTCTGTATTTAAAGGCAGCCTAAGGAAAAGCAATTTATGTAAGATTATTTTACCTTTATATTATCACCCTTGCTCACATAAACAATCATCATTTTTTTCCTACAAAGTAGGTCAGTATAGCTGACCACATAAATATTCAATAAATTGTTCTCATAGCTGATGCTTCTTTTGTTTACATGAGAACTTCAGGGTCTTCTTAGTTAGTTTATTGCACTGAAGGTTTTATTCAATATAAATCTGGTTTCTGAAGTTGGCATTGTAAGAAAATAAGTATTTGCTTAGGTGAAGATAGGAATGATATTTACTGTGCAGTTTGTTCTAAATAATGAAGAAAAGCTAAATGCAATGAAGTTAAACTCACATTTTCCATAGCATAATGTAACCTTTCATTTATATTAGTGATTCAAAGTTAACAGTGCACTATGACCAGTTCCACTGATTGCTTTCCAAGTATACTAAACATAATAAATGTATTTTACTGCAATAATATCTGCAGAAGCACATATTTGAAACAAATGTAGCTTCAGCTGAGCTCTGTTTAGTTAAAAGCAAAAATATATTGGAAGATTGGAAGCACCAGCTTTTGCTTCACTGAGAATGCAGACCCAATTACTCTTATCTCTAGAAAAACACACTCTTATAGTTCAGGAATGAAGTGCAGTGATACAGCACAAGACAGAGTTGCTAATAGAATAATAAAACATTTCTGTTTCTAGAATTTCATTAGCAAAAAAGAATTAATGTGGAATTCTTAAACTTTCAGCATCAAATAGAAAGGTAGACACAGAAATGAGTAGCACAATTAAAATTGGTCATACCGATTTAACTAGATGTTCCAATGTCTCATATGGTTAGTACATAATTTTAGCTGAAGAAAACCTTTATTCATTTTTTAATTTATTTTTCTTTTTAGAGGGGAAAAAAAAAAAGAAAACCCCAAAAACAAAAAAACCCCACATTTTTTAGCTTGTATCTTCTTTTCCATTGTTCTGGTGCCATTAAGTAATTAAATTAATTTTCAGATAATGTTAAAACTTAATTATGTACTTGTACAATGATAAAACCCTAGACTATTGATTCTGGTGATATTTGTACTTATCTTTTATTCAGTGCACTATTTCAAAATAATTTATTATCACTTCAGGCTACAGTTAGCAAAATTAAAGCTCTGAATTGAAGATTGCCATTAAAACCCTTTGGTGATCCTCAAGTCTGTAATCTGTCTTTGCCTTGAGACCACTACAACCCATGTGAACCAATATAACTGAAAAGACATTTGATCTTCGTTTTAACAAATAGGTGGGGTAGAATATTTCATTCTCTCATTCAGTCCATTTGTAAAAAAAAAAGAAATGGCACTTCGGGAGAAAAAAAAGGAAGTTCCTTAAAGTCATCGACAATCCCTAAAATTTAATTTGTCTTGGACAAGGGAAGGTGGAACATGTATTGATAACATATATGATTTAGTGATCTTATTGCCATTGCATATGTTTATCTTGCCTTGTCAAAACTGTTGCATATTTTGACTTGACATTGAACGGATAATCTCAAGCATGTGTTCCTATTTATAGGATTTTACTACCTAAGAAAAGGAACAACACACTTGAGAATTCTGTATTTAACAGAAAAAGTAACTAAATGAATTCTAGGGTAAATGAAAACTGATGGACAAATTTTGCCAAAAGGAAAATTAAGGTCCGAGTATTCTTTAATAAATAAAAATGTTTTCTTAACTGCGTGTGAGAGGAGAGGGAGGGATAAGGATAATTGAAATACTGGAAATACTTGTCAGAAATCAGAGCTAGGATTTGGTTAAACTGAAGCTGAATCTAGACACTTTCCTTACTCATTTCACTCATATAATAAACCCAAATGTTACATTTCCCAGAGGAAAAACAGAAGTACCGTAACTAGAGAATAGTCAACAACAGAAAACTTCAGTAAAATTAACTGTAGCTCAAAAGAGTAGAAACTACTATTTGCAAAGCACAAAGCAAAGGGAATATGACAAATAAAATCTATGAGAAAGTCGTGACTAATATGTTGAAATACTAAAATGGACTATATTCAGAAAACAGGAGCTTTCTGAGGCCTCATACAAAGAGTGTGTTACTTTCAAATAATACTGTAATGGCTCCTTCAGGATGGCTTTTTATGTCTTAAATTGCTCAGTTTTTCTTAGGTTTGCTACTCCACTTGCTGTCATGGTTCAAGAAAAAAAATTGAAGTTGCTTTATTGCTGATAGCTATCAACACTGAGTAAATATATAGCACAAAATACAGAAAAAGAACTTTAAGTAGAAAAAGTAAGATTTGAAAAAGGATAGGTGGGTTGTAGCTGCACAGAGGTGCAGACAACTGTTTAATATAACTGAAAACTGGCAAGTTCCAATTAGGTTATTCAAGAAATCTTCAATTTCTGAAGGCCCTGAGAGTCAATTTTTTTGGATAACTTAAGACTTCTACCTTAGTTGGAGAAGGGAGTTTTACAGAGGATCTGGAGGATTTTGCTAGAGCATCTAAAGGCAATTCATAGAAGATGAGACACTAGCTGAGGATTTTTTTTTTCTTAAAAGTTCTTTGATTAGAATAAATAAACCTAGTGATATATCATAGAATTTTTTGTGTTGGAAGGGACCTTAAAGATCATCTAGTTTCAACCTCCCTGACATGGCAGGTACACCTTCGACTAGACCATGTTGCATAAGACCCCATCCAACCTGAATTTCAACACATCCAGTAATGGAGCATCAACAACTTTCCTGGGCAACCTGTTCCAGTGTCTAACCACTCTCAGAGTGAAGAATTTCCTTCTTATTTCCAAACTAAATCTACCCCCTTCCAGTTTCAAACCATTACCCCTCATATTATCACTACAGACCTTTGTAAAAAGTCCCTCCCCAGCCTTCTTATAGGCCCCCTTCAGATGTGTTTCCTTTTACCTAAATTTGTACATATAAAATTCAGGTACCTAGATCAGGCTTTTCATGCAAACTTCTGTAAGCAGTTTTAAGAGAGATGTCCAAGTCAGAAGGCAATCCATTCTTCCTGAGGTCAGTGACAGTCATTTTCTTCTGAAAATGAGGTTTAGGCTCCTTCATTCTTGCACATCTATCTCTTAATCAGTTGAATCCTTCCTAAATTACTACTTTTCAGCAATAAGATGCTGTCTGTTTAAAAGGATTATAATGTATTTATGGATAATTCTCATTTAAGTGTTCCTATACTAATCTTGATTTTTCTGAAGTGATTTAAAATACTTTTCATGACTTGTAAAATAAGTTGGGAGGTTTACAGAGACTTAGAGGTTGAAATCTGTTGTGTAATTAACAAGTTTGTCATCACAGTTTTAATTAGATTCTCAAAGTTACAAATTTTGATTAATTAATAAAACACTATTTCTATTAGAAAGAGGGAGGTAATGGGAGGGGTGTAAATAAATT
This sequence comes from Megaceryle maxima, assembly GCA_024605025.1. Lineage (NCBI taxonomy): Eukaryota > Metazoa > Chordata > Aves > Coraciiformes > Cerylidae > Megaceryle > Megaceryle maxima. Next base: position 36,653 of record JANHGN010001975.1, read on the forward strand.
AGAAAAAACACACAACTCTTACTGGTTACTTGTTTCTGATTACTACACTATATAACCACCAAATACACTATATAACCACCAAATACATCAATGATCAGTGTATTTAGATTATAGATTCCTTATACAAATAAATTAGAAAAAGTTCTTGCTGCTTACTGTATATTGCAAGAGAATGTTGCTACTGGAATGGTAGTTTATGTTTCTCAGACTCTTAGCCGGAATTTAAGCTGACCAAATCAGTCTTCAACATGTGATATGGTAAATAAAATTCTGCTTGTAAAGTTTACCTGTTTTCTGGTAAGTAGGTTTGAGTCAGAAGAGGTGGTTGCAGTCAAAATATAATGAGTATGATGTTCAGAATTGAGTAAGAGTTAATGTCTTTGTTCAGTTATAGACTCATTTGCAAAAGTATAACAGCTACATTCCCACAATATTAATAATATCTCATGGACAAAGTCACTTTAAATACTATTTCTGCTGAAACCAAAAATGTGCAATATTATATTTCTTAAAATGTTTCCTTATTATTTAGAAGGGGAAAAAAACATTCTTCATTGTTCTTTTTCTCTGTTTTTTGCTTAAGAAAAGAAAAAAGTATTAATGTTTTAATGTGCTGTTCTGATTCAGTTTTGTTGCAGATGTCTTCAGTCAGTTGAGCTGATTATAAAAATATCACAGCATTTTTATTACATTTTTCAACATAATACTTGGACCTAATGCCTGTTCATTTCCTCTATGAAGATTATGTTCTAATTTGAGTTTGTGACACTACAGTTTCCATGAAAACAATGGTTAGTATTTTTTTTCCTTTTGAAGGGTATGGGGGTATGCACAGAAGAAAAATGGCTAAAGAAACAATGACATTAGGATTCCTTACAGTAAGGGTCACTGAGATCATTGTCTTCTCTTATGTGATGAATGGAAGAAACAAAAGCCTGGATTTACCTCCTTCTCTTCCTGAGCTTTTTAAACTTTTCACATAACAAGAGCTTCAGAAAGATAACAAAGCACTATAGATATAAGTTTAAAATATTCATCAGAAATTAATTGCTCTTTTTGAACTTCACTTTGTTTTCCTGAACTTGCATTCTTCTGTCTCTGTACTTCAGGAAAAAATCACAGCATATGTCTTATAACTTTTATGTTCAGTCCCAAAATCTCGGTGTTGCTGTGCACTGTCAGTACATGGGTGTCACTGAAGCTGTAATAGTAACAAAAAATGACCACAATAAAATTGCAGCTAAAGGTGTTTTAGATTTTTTCTTCATTGCAATTTACTTTTAGATTGAAATTAATGACTTATATTTCTCTTTGTGACAAACTAGATGATATATTCTAATAGCTCTTTCTAAGAGCTGTCCTAGGCATCAATAGAATTAAAGAAATCCAGGAACAATAATGAAGTCTGATGGGAACAATGTATTACATTACTAGCATACTCTTCCTAGGACTAGCTTTTGGCTTATACTTATCTGTTTTAAGAGACACTTTAAGTCACTCACTCATGTTACTGGAGTTAATTTAGTTATTATGAAATAACAGCAGTGTCCATAGTTATTAATTTCATTATTTATTATAAGGTTAGACAAGAAATATCAGTGACAAATAGGTGGCTCAAGAATACAGTCTGTTAAGTAAGGTGGCTTTTTTCCTTCAACAGAGGTTGTTCATATCTGGATACTGTAATTTGTTTAGATGTACTTCATATCTATAGGAAAGAACAAAACTTTTTTTAAGTTCATAAACTTAAGTGTAGGGTAAGTTTGGGCCTATATGTGTTCAAAATAAAGTGTATCTTAGCTGATGAAAATCCTTAAAATGGAGAAGGGAAATCTAATGACAGACCTAATTTGGAAGGCTACATTAATATGAATACTATTTTATGGTTTGAAAAATTAGAAGTAGGCAATAAATTAACCAGGATAGTTGGGGTTTAGCTGATATACGGGGATTGTTTGCTTGTTTATAGGGCGATTTTTTTTATTTTCATAGCAAGCATAAGGATATGTACAAGCAATGTTTGTGTGTGTGAAAAGCCTGGGAAAATTAAATGTCTAATCAGAAAAAACGTATTCTAGTTTCAAATGAAGTGTATATCCTGTTAAGAGTCAAAATGTGTATGTTTCAGACTTTGCATAGATTCAGGAGTACATAAATATAGCATTTGACTTTTTAAACATTTAATTGGTGTAGCATTGAACAATTTTGAGCTGCAGCTAATGAGAGAAGATAATCAATAGTTCCCAGAAAACTTGAAATTGATTCATCGTAGGCTCTTTCTATAGTAAATTTGTTTTTGAAGTATGATAAAATTCATGACAAGCTGCAACTTGTAGAACTAAATCCCTATATTAGCATAATTGTAACAAGGATTTAATACTGACTGCAGAAGCATAGCCACAAAATGATAACAGTATTTTTGATTTTTTTTTTCCCTCTCCACTGAATTAAAGGTAGTTGCATTTTTATGGAGAAAAAAGCACTGTGAAGTTCAAACACGTAATTATATTAACAGTATATTGTTAATAACCTTAACCACTAGGACAGAAGAAAACAATACCTATTTCCACCGGGGCTGGCTCAAGATTGTTCAATGAAGTATAATAACAAAAATAAAGGAGATAATATTCCTTTTAATAATCAAGGTGGGTAAGTTACAGGTCATTAAAGAAATGTAGTCTGTAGAGCTGGTTAGAAGTAGCTTTACAGGATAAAAATGAGAACAAGAACATATCCAATTATTTAAAACAGCCCAGTAAGATTATACAATAGAGGTAACAAGAAAACACAAAGAGAGTTACAGTCCTTATGAGAATGAGAACCAATGGAGAGTGGAGAGAGAATTGCTCCAGCATTTTGCCAGTTAAGGATGCAACACCTGACAAATGCCAACAGTTCAACAGCACTATAAGCCATCTCCTCTCCAGTAAAAGAAGAATGATACTTTTTGATTTCCTACTTCCTAGATTTTTATATACGATTTCTGAAATTGCAGAATTTCAAGGACTAACCTATGCAAGTGTCACGTATCTAATACAAGGTGACTGATACCACAGCATGATGTAAATATGCAAATAGCTACTATTTCCAAGAAAGTCTTGGATTTTATCTGTGCTACATTGTATGAGCTTCTGATTCTGATGACACAGACATAATGCATGTGACTTTAAGAGTAGTTCCTTGCCATGACACAGACATTACAATCTAAGGTTATTAAGCTATGGAATTATTATCTTATTCTTTGAAACCAGTCTAATAATAGTCTTTAATTCATTTGGTTGGCTTCTACATTGATTAACTACATGGTTAAACATAGCAAAGACTATCAGCAGCTGAAACGGGCTTTCAGAGCCTTCTATTTACTTCTGGTCATCAAGATAGATAATCACGTAATTCAACATGATGATAATTCTTAGGTGGATGCCACTGTTGTGATCCATAGTTTGCTTTTTTCCCTTGTGTATAAAGCAAAGTTTGGGAGGTCTAGATATGTTACTTGCCTTGGGCTGTGATTTGTTTTCAAGGCAGACCTCTGGGAAAAACAACTTGGAGATGCCTGTTACTTTGACAGGGATGTTTTGGATAAATGTGTGTCAGTGAGAGAAGCTGCATTTTGATTAGTGGGTATATTTGAAATTGTTAATTTTTATTTATATTTTTCATTGTTATTAGTTTTAATTTTAATTATTGATTTCAACTTTCTTTTTCTTTTAGTTTATACCTTTTTTAAATTTTCATTTTTATTTTTTTCACTGGCAACCTTCATGATGAATTCGCAACATCTTCCAGCAATTTTCAAATGTCAGAAAATGGACACTGACATTCTGGGAACTTACCATTATCAGTCAATACATGGCCATGTCACTATTAAGAACATTGTGCTGTCACAGCTATATCAAACTAGGGTAAAGTTGCATTAAGTTGCCTTTACCCAGCCCTGGTGGAAATAGGTATTGTTTTCTCCTGTCCTAGTGGTTATTAACAATATACTGTTAATATAATTACGTGTTTGAACTTTACAGTGCTTGCTGACTCCAAGCAGTGAAATTTAATGTGAGTAATGGTAGTTTAGCATCCCAAATATTAAGATATAATATTAATATTAAGGAAACACTACATCCCTGGGGAAGCGTGATGCCTTCACAAGTAGGAAAGGAGAGGGGGAAGCCTTCTAATAAATTAAGTTCTTAGGGAAGATGAGACTTTATTGACAAATGACTACATATATTTATGACAAAAATGAACAGTTAGTACGATGATATTTTGCATGACAAATAGCTTTGATATTGGAAAAGGAATGTATTCATGTTGTGGTGGACATGCTGATTTAGATTGCTCCTTTATAAGAAATCTATAGAAGTAATATTGTGAAAAATGTAGCATGCTTGATCAACAGTTATTTTTTGTACCTTTCATGCCTTAATAATTTAAAATGTGACATGCTTAATAAATTAAGTCAGTGACTCCTAGAGTATGTTCTAGCTGAGTGAGTTGAATTAATAGTTATTGTTGTAATGTCAGAAATCTGTGAAACAATATTATAGGATATTTGCATTAGTTTTTTTGTTTACTCTAGAATCTTCCAATCACTCAGCAACAATATATAAGTGGTTATCTTTCAAAAATCTGGGAAATACTTAATCCTGGTTTTCAAGATCATTCAGAAATGCCACAATCTCTTTTTCTATTAAGAAAAGTAATTTTAAGGACGAAGATATCAGTAGCAGACAGCTTAACAAAATGGAATGAACAATAAAACTGTCAAAACCCCGTTCTTCCAATATGTATAGAATTTCTCTAAGGAGTACACAAAAACGTATTTAGCAAAATTGTAAAATAGCTGTTTGTGTTTTCCAACACACTCAAAACTTCCTTTCAGAAATTAGTATGACCTTGCTATAACCATTTAGCAAAGAAAAGAAATGTGTCTGCCCAAGTGATGAAGTACCCAAAGCTATTGGGTCTCCCATACTGCCTACTATCATCATAGCAGCAAGCAGTGAGGATAACTGTAGAGCAGTAGCTGCTTTCACCTCTGTGCTGCCTTGCTGTAGGCCAGTCTGACTCCATATCACCAGTGTTTTACTTCTTGGCAACGATGAAACCTCTAAGAATGGATGAGTGACCCTGCACCACACTCCTGATATCCGTGAGACTTTATTCCTCTGTGTAGTGTAACAATGGAGGTGTGTCTGCAAGGGAGTTTGCTGCTGCTCTGAATGCCTGTCACCACACACCTACAGTCACATGCTTCTGTGGACACAGCTGAGAAAGTTGAAACACAAATTCCAACCTTCTCACCATTTTAAGAGAAAGCATACATACCTCTGTTATTTAAACCACTGTCATTGTATATTAATTAATTATCAACAGGACTATTTATTTATACATGATGTACCTTACTGAAAACTTCCTGATTACAGAAATAATGATTTAATTGTTGTTTGAGGATTTGTTTTAATCACAGAATGCTAGGGATTGGAAGGGATCATCTAGTCAAATGCCCTTGCTAAAGCAGGTTCACCTACAGCAGGTTACACAGGATCTCATCCAGACAGGTTTTGAAAGTCTAGCGAAGGAGACTTCACAACCTCTCTAGACAGCCTGTTCCCATGCTCCTTCACCCTCAAGGTAAAGCTGGTTTTCCTCATGTTCAGGTGAATCTTCCTGTGTTCCAGTTTATGCCTGTTGTCCCTTGTCCTGTCACTGGGCACCACTGAAAAAAGTGTGGCCTCATCCTCTTGAACCCCACCCTTTAGATATTTATAAGCAATGGTAATATCCCCTCTCAGTTTTCTCTTCTCCAGGCTAAAGAGCCCCAAATCTTTCAGCCTTTCTTCATGAGAGATGTTATAGTTCCCTGATCATCTTTGTAGCTCATTTTAGTATGCTTCCCTATTTGCTCTATATCAACAAAGTTGTTTTTTCCTGATAATGATTTGGGTTTCCCTAGAAGTTGAAACAAAAGGTCCAGATGAGATATTTGAATATCCTGTTGAATTACATGTATATGCACAGATTTTCCTTTCATGTCTGGGTAAAGGGTCTGAGAATTTTGAGAAATCAGGTGAGGTCTTCCATGAAACTATATTTTCTCGGTCATCTTTATTATACATTTCTACATTTCAAGTAAAACAGTAGAAAATTGTGGAAATATGCTGTTTATAGGAATCAGAGAATAAAAAAAACTTCTTTAGTAGATTTCAGACATTTCAGTGCCTAATTGAAATAGAGTAATCTAAAAATAAATGCTCCTATCATACTGGAGTAGATGATACTGCCTTAGGAGCTGTGGTGGCTGAATAAACTGCTTCAAGTTTTCAGCAAGTGAGATATCTGTGAAATAGGTACAATCATGGCTGGAGTTCAGTTCTCTCAGTTAAGACCATAATGCAAGGCATGGCCAAAAATCATCAAGCAAGAATAAAAATGCACTAGTCATTTCAGTGAAAAAATAAAAGTAGTGGCATAGAAATATCTTTTGCCTTCATTGAATAACATTTGCCTGGGGATTTGCCATCAGAGAAATCTGGATGCAAGTAGCTTTCAATTTGTGGCCATGACCTCCTTTCTTAGTGACAAGAATCTGTTCAGATGTTCTAAGCAGTCTTGGCTTCTCTGCACCCCAGAGAGTTAACACAGCCATAGGCTTTCCCTGAAGTCTCTCTCAGATCAGTTTTCATACCGAGTATGTGCAAGACACCTGCTAAGTTAAGTAATTTTCTGTGACTTCTTCCAAGCAACTAAATTATAAGCTAAACACTTTCCAGTAGAACTGTGTGAACAGTCTTCTCAAACTTCAGATGCCTGCAAAACCCAAAAATAAATAAACAACAACAGCAAAAAAGAAGAAACCAAAAACAAAATCCCAAGAAAGCAACCCAAAGCTTTCTGGATAGATGAAGTGATACAGCTATGCACCTATTATTTCCATGTCATCCTCAGCAGAATAAAGAAAGGTAGCTGGAGGAAGGGCTGAAAAGTTCTAAGAACATGCGTATTTGCACAAGTGCACCTGCACATACCTTGTTCTGTGTATTTATGTTTATGTATTTTGTTACTGTGCTTACCTATCTTTCTTTTTGCTTACAAAAACCAGATCCTTACCTGTTAGCTTAGTCTCAAAAGGGCTTCTGGTAGGAGATTCTGTTTCAATGCACCAGAGGCAGTCACAGAATCACAGAATTACTGAGGATGGAAAAGACCTCTGAGATATACCAAGTCCCGCCTATGTCCCAACACCACCACATCAGCTAGACCATGGCACTAAGTGCCACATCCAGTCTTTCCTTAAACACGTCCAGAAACAGTGACTCCATCACCTACCTGGGCAATGCATTCCAATGCCTGCTCACTCTCTCCATGAGGCTACATAGTTCCCCCCAAGTACAGTGTAGTCATATGAGCTGGGTTGCTGGACTCTGCAGGTACTTGCATTGTATCAGGGTGGGACTGGCCTTTGTGGGATACACAGCAGGGGAGGGAGAGTGAAAGAGCCTTTCCTCCATTTGGTTTTGTGAAGGCTTTTGCACTAGTCAGAATGGTGTTGCTTTAACATTGTTCTATACCCCTTGATAAAATATTACTGTGCTTGTGTTCCAGTGTCTCCTGTGATGAATACACATGATACATGCTGAATAGAAGAAAATAGGTAGGTAGATATAGATATATGAGTGTATATAGGTAAATAGATGAGTAATGAGTGAATTTTTCTTGAAGTCCAGGACAAATTTTTGAGTAGCTGACTAAATACAAGTTATAGTTATAGCTCAGTTTATGATAGGTTATATCTACTATAAATTACTAGTGTGTAACTTAAAAATTCAAAGTTATAGAAGACTTTATGTTTAAAAGTCTGAGACCACTGAACTTATCTTTTGAAGAGAAGAAAAATTTGCTGGAAACTTAGGCTGGAGAGCATTAAATCCATCAAAAGCCAAGACATGCTTGGTGCTAGGAAAAAAACTGAGGGTCTTATTTGGAATAAGGTAGTGCTTTCACCTGAAAGAAGGCTACATCTGTTAGATCAACTTTCATTCTTGGGAGCTTTTTTCCTATTTGCTAAAAAGCACAATTTATTCTACACCATATGAAAATCCTTCCTGCTGTTATGATATAAAGCCTTCTACAGCTTATAAATTACAAATAACTTTGCTGTTTCACAGCTGTCTCACATCCACAGTGCCAATGTTTAATTTTTCACTGTCTCTAAACTTCAGTCACAGAAGAAGAAAGGTAAGCCTATAAAACATATGCCTATTTGGAGAATATAAAGAAAAGTCTTTATTCAGATCCAAAAGAAGCAAAATTTTAACTAATTACAGAATTTGAATCACTCATAACTCAGTGTTTTCAGAGGAGGAGATGTCTTTGGCTTTAGAAGAAAATATATCAAACAAAAAGCAAACAAATATAAAATAACAAGCCCTTTATAATTATAAAGCTTCTTGTATCTCCCTTTGGAAGCAAGATGTTTCAATTTTATTTCATTTATTTTTATTGTTACAAGATTTTTACCTTTTTTATCATTTAAGTACCCTTCACACTTCAGAGAGAGAGGCTATGATTAATGATAGAACAATATTACATGTAAAATAATTAATTTTAAGCTGTTAAGAAGTTTGTTAAATAGTTAATACATAACAGTTTTCTGGCCTATGCACAGGAAATCCTTTTCAGTTTCCATAAAAATACATATTCATTGTCTCTATAATGGGAAATAAATTATCTTTCAGGGCCTGTTTGTTAGTGAAATAGTTAATTTCTGATAATAGAGCAGCTATAACTAATTATTTTTAGAAATGTTATCAAAGCAGCTTGTGGCTGCTACCAGCTAGCATATTACTTGTTTACTTATTTACTAATTATTTACATAATTACTGTGTAAATTAAAGCTTATTTTACTCTTCATTATGTGACAGAATAGTATTCATTTTACCATTATCCTCACTGAAAATCAAACCACCAAGTCATAATTTACTACTAGGTAATAACTATTGTCTGTTGAACTTTTAATCTTAACATATAAAACCAATGTTGGTCATTTAGTCTTTCTACAAGTACATTTTTGCCTTAATATCCCTTTAGTTACAATGACAGGAAATGTGTCATGCATTTTTTTTGTTTGGTTGGGGTTTTTCTGAGTTTTGTTTGGATTTGGTTCATTGGTTGTTGTTTTGTGGGTGTTTGTTTGTTTGTTCATTTTTATGTTGTTGTTTTAAATGACATAACAAACAAAATGCAAACAGCATAAAATTATTGAAATGAAGTTTAAGGGGTTTTATTTACTTACGTTTATTTGCAGTTAACTCCATAATGAGAACATGCTATCAGGAAAAAGCATAACAAAAAGGTTGCTATAAGTTTTTCAAAAGGTGCATAGTTTTAAAGTTTAATGTTTCAGCCAGGGAAAACTGAGAGAAAAAAACACTAAGTAAGCTGAGTAAAGTACAGGGTAGAAGAGACTACAACTCCAGCAGACAGGAAATTATTTTCATTGACTATAGGATAAGTGACTGATGTGACTATTTGTGCAATTTTTGTAGGTAGGTCATTGTTTAATTCCATGATTTCTTCCTGGTTTCTACTGGTCTCGAGTAATTACTGTGTGCTGGTGGTAAGTTAGCATCCAGCTGAGGAAAGAAAAAGGAAATGCAAAATTTGTCTTATTTGAGAAATATCCAAAAAGTGTCCAGATTTATGTTTTATTATTAGCCTATAACATCTTCCATGCTTCATCACAATGTTCAGGGATGAAAGAAACTTAAAAAGTTTATACAAATTGTTGTCATAACATACTGCTGGAGCTGTGTTTTGCTTGCTCACCTGAAGGTCTGTTCTGCATACTTTTTTGCAACCTCCTTACCCTTTTAAAAGAAATAAAATAACTTATTAAAGACCATCTTTTCTCTTTGCACAGACAAATGTATTATCTCTACCAAAATGTAACACTTGCAATTTCTGCACTGTCACAGAAAAATACCCAATGCTTGTGCATAAGGTTGCTGACACCAGGTACTAAAGTTAGAATACCTATTTTATCTTATCAAGAGACCATGAAACTAAGTGCTTGTACTCTCTTTGTAAAGCACTGTATCTAATGCCCATTTTATAGTGATAATTTACATCTCCTGTTGTTGGAGAATGGCTAGAAGACAAGGGCCTTGTACCTTTAAGGGAGATGCTTTCTGATGCATGTTGTTAAGCTCGG
>JANHGN010001976.1:0-39837 GCA_024605025.1 Megaceryle maxima
AATATGGTATCAAATCTATTTCAGATATTGACTTCAGCTATTAAGATAAGTAAAAATAATCCAAATCTGACTGTATGAGAACAGGAATGAGAACTTTGCCCAGTCATTCATACCTCGGAAGTGTATCTTTGTGATTCTTCTAGAGCTTCTGCCTTCTAGATACTACAGAAAACATTTCAACAGGATGGAAATCTACTGCATTTCTCAATAATTTTTTCCAATGGTGATTGCCAAAATTGTATTTTTTTTCCAGTTTGCATTTTACTCAGTTGCTTCTTCCAGTTATTCAGTCTGTTATGGTCATTGTTAGGAAAATCCAAGCACTCTAATCAAACATGGTTCTCTGCAAGAGCACTGTGATCACATTTCCTCCTGCACCAAGTCAGATGGTTATTTTTAGATTCAGGGTATATTGGAACACTGAACAGCAGGTATTTCCAGTTGTCTTTCACCAGAAGCTTTTGATGCTTGTGGAAAGATTCAAGTCCTGAACGCCTTAACTGGGACCCCAAACTACATCATCAGCTCACTTCATCATCACAACAGAGGAAATGGGTCATATTCAGCACACTTCCCGCTTGTACTTACTCTTTGCAAACTTCCTATTGCAGTGACTATTTTAATGTCAGCTGGCCTCAGAGCATGAACTGCAGAAAAGTGAAAGACTTTAGGTTAAAAAAAGAGCAGTTACCTTGAAAGAAAGTTACATTCACCAGTATACTACTAAAACATAACAAAATTGATTAAAATGTAAGAAGTCTATACTGATTCTTTCAATTGGCAGTTTTAAATCAAAGAGGATAATAGACTTTACTCAGGTGTTCAGTAAATACTTTGGGTGCTTAAATTCACTGAAATGCTCAAAGATCAAGCAGGGAGAGAGACCACAAAACACTGTTGTGGATGACTTAAATCATAGCAGCATCCTCACTTAACAGCTGAAGAAACTAAGGTAGAAAAGTAATTATGAATAGGAAAAAAACTAAGGAGTTTGTAGAGCCTAACTCCACTTCAGTGACAGCCCACACATACGTATCCCCTCAAACAGCTGATTTCTCCCCCAGCTCATTCTCAAATAATTTTGAGAGGGAAGGCTTCAACAAGGACAATATCAAGCACAAACCTGAAGATGAAGGGGTCTCGGGTAACATCACCTGCTCACACGGAAACTGGAAACTTCTTAGAGCCTTTGGTATAAACAAATATGTATGGTTGATTACTTAGAGCTAACAAGGAAATCTGTGGAAGGAGGGGTCCTGTGGGCTCCATTCTCACATAGTATCAAGCTCTTACACATGTAACAGGTATTTTAAAGAATAATACACCTCTGCTAGAAATATGTGAGAACAGAGATCTCGATAGCTCAATTTTAAAATATATTCTTCAAAGCTTGATATTTTTTGCTGTTTTCTTACCGATTGCCACAGAACTGGGCCTAAACAACAAAGCGTGCTAAACACAACCTGTTGCACCCATTGCTACAGGGAGTGCTTAATCTGTAAGAGGTCATAAGGACAGCTCCTTCACACATTTTCACATGCCAAGGAGCACACAATGGACACAACAAAAAGCTACACTTCCACAGGAAAGGCAGAATGAACCAATTCCAAGTAAATGGAAAAATTCCTAGCGATCCTAGGAGCACTAAAAGCACTAAAGACAATTAAAAAGAGAGTTGCATTTGGGGCAAGGATGTGAGTGATGTTATTCACTCAACACAAGAGACAGAGCAGTATCACTCAGAACATTATTTAATGCCCTCCTACATCCTGATTGTACGCATAGACCAACATCTAGTACTCTAAAGACAGACAACTTCCCCAGGGTGATTTGGCTATGACTTCCCTCATCACTATGATCACATTTGGCTAGCTAACTGTCACTACTACATAAAAGTTAGATCTATATTGCGACAAGGGCCACCACAGTCCTCATTACTTAGTCCTCACTTGGAGGACTTAAATGGTGCACATGCTTTGCATCATTATTGGGGCAAGGAAGAGTTTTATCTTGTGTTCTAAAAGAGCAACAGAGCATCCAGGAACAAGTGCTAACCACAATTGATCCACGTACAGGATGTGCAACCTGATAACAAATGTTTCTCAGAGAAACCTTTATTTCCTGATTAGGTACTGTCATCTTGCAGCCAAAATATCACATTGCTGAGTCATGTGCTTTTTCTTTGCAGAGTCAAACAGTTTAGAGCACCAAGCTGTGTTTTTTTCTTCTTCTGCCTGCCCCAGAGGAAGCAACAGCCAGAGATGGGGTGATAGGCATTGAAAAAAAGGAAAAAAAAGATAAAGCTATACATATACTTTACCTTTAGATTGTCCTGTCTTTCCAGATGATCTGCATTACCTTAAAAACATTAAAAGAATGTATTGTGCTATTTGTTTACCTTAGAAAAACAGGTCAGAAGACTTAATATACCTAAAAACATAGAATCATAGGAGAAGCAACCTTTCTGCTTTGCCCTATTTTCCAAAGGTGAGGCTCATTCCAACAACCAAATGTATTTTCTTAGTTTTTTGCTATATTGGAATAAGCTTCTAGTTATTATAAGCAGGTGAAATTAGTTGGAATACAATGAATTCATACACGCAAGTGGTAGACTGCTTGTGGATCTCCTCAATGAACCTCATCTTCCACAGGCCTTTTCTACCTGTTTTCCTCTTCATCATGTTTAATATATTCCTGTAGTCTTATTCCATTCAAATTTAGAGTAATTTGAACATGTACAAGGTGGAACACCTTAAAAAGGAGCAATTCACATTAACCTACACCTTCCACAGTCAGAAAGCTACACCACACTGTTGTGAGTTTACCATAGTGACACAGAAACAGATGCAATTTCTTCTTTTAGTAGAGACTGTTGACACAGCCTGTGGAGCCAGGCCCATAGCTATTACACTAAACATTCTCTTTCCTTGAGCGTACACTTGGATTTATACACACAGGTTTTTGTTTATCCTGAATTCTCCACAAAGGTAGCCACAAAGTCTGAACCTGTATCCTCAGTTGAACTTCAACATGTGCTCACAGCTGTCCCCGTTTGCCACACTGGAGCCATCAGCATCCAGCAAGTCTCATGAAGAGTTTTGCTATGTTTAGCATAATTGTCCTTTAACATCAAGGTGATATTTCTGGAATATTTAGTTCTGCTGCATACTTCAGTTTATACACCTTTGTTTCCATGTCAAATACAGAGCAAATGCAGCAACAGTTCAGCCCAGCAGGCAAAATACACTTGGGTGTAGGGCAGTTGGCAATGCTTATACTGCAGGGAGATGATATGCCTGGCACAAACAGGAGCATGTCCCTGTGGACATGGGTACCAGTGCACACAGAGGTCAGCATGGTGGGAAAAAGCCACTACTGCTCCCCTTGACCACCTCAGCCTGTCTCATGAGACACGTGACAATTTCAATAACTGTCAGCAGCTTTGCAAATTTATATTTTTATTGTATATACAAATTTATTGTACTTGGTAGAAAGTTGAGACAGTTGCTTCCCAGCTGATGTGTGACATTAAAATCTGTGATTGTTCAGTCCATGTTTTAATATGATGCATTACTCAGGATAGTAACCAGAAGCCCAGCTCTCCTGTTTGAGATTCTAAAGGCACACACAATGAGGCACTTGTCTGCATCACACAAATCCATTGCAGAAGCTTGATGACTTTGAGAATTTTAATACTAATTTCAACTATATTAGAGGATAGAGCCACAGGTTACACTGAGGGAGAAAGAGGGTCCAATTCCAGTTTCTAGGACTGGGGGAGTGGGAAACAATCTCACAATGTAAAGACTTAAGAATGACTGCACTGAGTCAGGCAGAAGCTCCATCTCAACATCCTCAACATCCAAATGCAGGTGCTCAGGGGAAGAAAAAGGAAAATACAGTTATACTTCCATGCTCTATACTCCCAACTATCTGTGCCATCGGACTCCCTGAGCAAGCACTTACTGTTGAAGAATTCCCTGAGACCTTTTGTCCATGAATTTGCTTATTTCTTTTTCTAACTCTTTCACACTTTTTAGCTTCCCCCCCAAGTCCTGTGGCAAATGTGCTTCATAATTTAATTACATGCTGGAGAGGGGGGAGAAAGTACTCATTCATTATTAACTTGATCTGTTTCCCTGTTGTTCTTGTAAAGAGTAGTCCTTCACTTGTTCCCACAAAATTTACTGGTTTGCATGTCTGTCTTTTTCATACACCTATCTATCCTTCTTCCAGACTGAAGAGCCAGTCTATTTGATCTCACATGGAAGTTGCTTCATAAATCTAAGTACTCTTCCGCTTTATTTTCATCCTAATTTTTTCCACAGCTTTTTTTGAGATGAAAACTCTAATCAACTGTCAAGATGTGAGTAAACTGTGGATGTATACACAAAAGCAGAAATACGCTTTCTATGCTGTTACGTCCCTGACTCCTGAAATTGTTTGTGCCTCTGTTGCTAACACTGAGCTGATGTTTCCAGCTATGTTCTGTGACCAAGAAGTATCTTATTTACAGTTCATCATAGCATACACATAGCTAGAGTAAGTTTTTTGTCATATATTTTATTTTTAAGTTTTCATTCTGAGCACCCTGAATAGTTTTGTACCAGCAAGCTAGTGTGCCCCCTTAACCAGATGACTTCTGAATACATGGTGAGCCCACACCCCAGTGCAGATCAGTATGAGCCTCTGCAGGTTCACTCTTTCTTCTCACAGTTTGAAATTTTGCAATATGATTCTTCGGTACCTAACTTTTAACCAGGGGCTCCACAAAGGTGCCCTCACCCTTGTACTGTGACAGTTAGCTTCCTTGCTCAAAAGATTTGTGAAAATCCAAATTTGCCCCAGCTGAATAATCAATCCATTTTCCTCATCAGTTCCACATTGAAGCTCCCGTTATACCAATTTACTTCAACTCAGTTCACTGTTCTTTACACTATCACCAATTTGCCTAATGCAGAAGACAACCTTACTACTTCTGTGCAACTATCACTGCAGTTCACCAGGTCCTCCTAAAATGGAGCCTATTATAAAAACTGGTTTCATATTTGCCATAATCCATTCCCAACACCAATACTGATTCAAGAAATAGGCACCAGTGTCAATACAATGCACATGTTCATATTTCTGCTTGGCTCACCCTATTGGAAGGATATCATCTAATCCTGGTAGTTCTTTTACTATTTCTTAATTTGTTCAAGGATTTGCCCATTCCCTCACTAGACCCGTGTGCTATTGTTTCAGCTAATAATTCTTACAGGACGCTATCAATCAACATTTTTCCTGAATCAAATTTTAACAGGAACTGCAGTCATCAAGAATCTTTTCCCCTAAATTAAGAAGTTCAAATGTGGTCATGTCTTGTGTTTATTTTAAGAATCAAACCAGTTATTTATCAGAGCACCTTATAATCCTCTGAAGATACTTACCCTCACAGCCTATTGGTAAATTAAAACACTATTTAGCATTACTTTCTCACGGGCAGAGAGCTGAAGCACAGAGTAGATAATGCCAAAACATACATAGCATTTTTAGTCCTACAGCACCTGCAAAACTGGCATCTGGCACCAAATGTGGACTTCTCAGTATAAAGGAAAAAAAGGCCTACCCTGAAATTTACAGAAATCAAAACACCAATGCCCAGAATACCAGGATGCTGCCTAACCCAGTCACACAATCCTCTACCATTGAAAAGACGATACTAGATATTAATTTAGAGAAAACCTCTGGTCCTTGGTTGAATTTCTACACCATTTTGGGACCAATTTCACTGTTAGTCTAATTACTTGATAATGTTTTCCTCATTAGAAAGCCTTAGTGCCTGCCTAAGTTGCAGTCCATCTCTAGAACACTGCAAATTAACGCACCTATCTTTATGGAAAATTATCAAGCACACCTCAAATTACATACAAGATTACAGTTTTATTCATAATTTCTTCATTCTAAGACTCCTGCTAAACACCCATCCTGCAACAACTGAAAATACAGGTTCCTATATACTGTGTAACTTAAATTTTCAAATGGCCTTTCAAAACTTACCTTCTGAGGAGAGCAACCAAACGAACAACAGGCCTAGCAATAGCTTCATGATAAGTGCCTCTATGAACTGATAATCCCGAAGCACTGTCTGCTAGATGTAAAGGTTGTGAAGAAATAAATGATCTTCATTTTCCTCCTTTATATTTTACCAAGTTGATAACTCAGCAGCCATAAAATTTATTAGCCTCTTCACCTTTGGAAAGCAAAGCAACAATGCCATCTTATTGCAAAGACACATGCAACCCCGGTTTATAAATTGCTCCGCCCAAGGGTCAAAGGAGTATAGAAGTGTCACAGCTTCCCTCGTGTGTTCAGAGAGAGCTGGCCACTTTTCAAAGGGGCTCTTGGCAAATACAAGGACCTAGACCACGTGAGTCACTTTCCAGCAGGGTCAAGGGTTTTCCAAGTAATACCTAACACATTAATTTGGCCTTCACCAGGCAGGGAATGAGCCTCTGTTCTCAAAGCAATCAAAGGTAACCAAGCCTTCTGTAATAGCCCACATCCACCTGAAGATAAAGGTTGTGCTCTTCCTCTTGTCTCCTTCTCCACCTTCAGCAAGCCTCATGCTGTGCTGTCTCTCCCACTAGCCCCTTCCCCAGGCTGATTTGACTCACTGAAACTTCAGAAACCTGCGTTTGACTGGCTGCCAGAAGAGCGTGAAGAACATCAGACACAGCACTGAAGAGCATAGGAGGGTCATAATCCCAAGAAGTACAGCATATGTCCACTCAGAGCAGCAGCAACTTGTGGTGTAGGGCAGCGCAGCTCTGCCTCAGGCTGTGAAACCCTTCCCTAAAGCAAGACAATGAAAGAGTTGTGTCACCTGAGACTGTAAAGTTCTGTGATAGCGAGAGAAGGAGCAGAGGGGTGCTGAGGAAAGTAACACAAACCCTTGCGTACCACCAGTCCTGGCAGCACGTTAAAGACAGCCTCTACAGCTTCAGCCCATGGGATGCAGGCAATTCTTCTGGTGAAATTTCCTCTGCTGGGGTATGCCTCACTGGTATTTGCCAAGACTGGTAGACAAGCAGGATCAATTACTCTGCCCTCCTTCTGCCTAGGTCTCCAAAACTCTTTCTACAATGCTGTTGCAGTAGCCCAGTCACTTCTGCAGATTCAAAGAGCATACAGAATTGCCAGTTAGACTGTGATACAACACTCCCCAGTGATTCTGCTATGTCTCAATTACAGTGTCAGGATCAAACCTCTGAAGGGCAGCATGCTGTCCTTGCACAAAACATGAGAGCGTCCTCCAGTCTCTTCCAAGCCCACTGACACCCAGACAGAGCTCCTATGTGAATAATATGAGACTGCTTTAATATAAATTTAAATAGCTTTAAATGCTTAAATAAGCCACTGACATACTTGTCTCAGGTGGTCTAACCCATCCTCCAAAAAGCTGGGTTTTGGGTCTTTCTGTTGCCTCATAACTGAAATTTTACATTCTTTGAAGGAACATGTTGGAGATAGATCTTATGCCCACTTCCCTTTTCAAAAAATGGAAACATAATATTAATTCTGAACATGCATAGCTATTGTTCAGTGACATGAAATGAGGAATATGCATAGACAGAGGAAAGCATTCCTCTATGCCCAGAGTCTCCAACCTCATCCCAACACGAACATACCATGGACATTACCAGCTCAGGATCTGCTCACCTCAGACACAACAGCACCTTCAAGTCTGAGAAGGATCAGCTTGTTCCACTTGGGGGTCTCACAACCTGAAAAACAGTTTAACAGCCAGGCTCTTTTGACCAGTAAAGTAATGGAAAAATGAGAAGCTTGTTATTGTCAGGGCACTACACCAGCCAGCATCTTCTCTACCTGGGCTGAGCTGAAATGGAGCTTCCACACATAAGCCGTCCACACAATGGCCCTGACCAGGTGAGGCTGGTCAGGGCCATTATTACCTCTCCCTCCAGGTGGCATTTCACAGTCTCAGCATGGATGGGAGTTACCTTTGGTGGGTTTTTGTCATTATATACAAGGGTTTGTGGCTGCTTCACTTCTCCTCAGAAAGCTCTCATCATAAACAAGTCTGAGAAGCAGACTTCTTAATAAGTTGGATTTTTTTAAAATCACAGAAAGTGTCTTCCTCGCTGTACATCCAGCAAAACACAAAGAGGAAGACAGCATTAATTCATACATTTGCCATAAACCACAGTTCCAACAGTAAACATTTAGCCTTTAGACACTGTGACATGCTCCAGAAGCAAAACATTGTTAACTTCAATGCTTGTAAATATTCTGTAAACACTCCTTCCCACCACTCAAGCATCAAAATAGCTCCTAGGCTGAACAACAAATAGCAAGTGGCAGCAAAAATCAAAGAAGTTTGCAAAAGGTAGAAGAGAGAATTTTCTCTTAGATGTAGAAAGCATCAGAGACAAATAAAAGCTTTTGCTTTACTGCAAGGGCAAAGCTAGAGGCAGCTACAGAAATCAAGGAAAATTCCAGACCATGAACCAAACCTCAGCTGATGGTATTTAGGAATACCCTAGGGAACTGCAGCCATGTAGCTAATTACCTAATGATGAACAGAGAACTTCCTGTGTCTCCCCCAAGGTGCCTGCTGCTGCTCAGGAGGGATAAAGAGTTTGCTGAACCTCATAGCTAACTCTGACTGAATTGTGTGAGTCTTCACCTGCCCTAGGTAGAGAAGGTTCATAACACAACAGGTGCAGAAGAGTTTTGTGTGGGAGGTGGTGGCTATAAACAAAGATTTTTGCCTTAATAAGTTCTCAAAAAAAAGACCTGTTTCATATGTCTAGGCCCAACAGTGCAAACCACCACAAACCCAAAAGTCAGGTCCCAGTTACAGCTTTAAAGTTAGCAACACTTGAACAGATACTCAAACATATTAGCCGAACTTCTTGGTCCATTGTTACATTTTTAGGTGGCTTATTATATAGCTAGAGCTTCACCTCTCATACCTGATATGGGAGCTATAGCTGGGAAAGCTGAGGATTTCTGTATCTTGTCTTTTTAAGTTCTTCCTTATGTGCTCACTTAAACAGACATCCTTCCTTTTACTTACACAGGCTATTGAAAACCAGAAACTGACAACCTATGCAGGTTCTCACTTACAGGACCAATGTTTTAAAATACAAATAATGAATCTATGGCTACCGATTAAAAGAAAAAACAAACAAAAAACCCCAACACAAACAACAAACAAAACAAGTACAAAAACCCATAGCACTCAACCACTCATAATTAAACCCCAGATGAGTGTCACTATAAGCACAACCTTTTACTGAGTAAGTTAGGAAAGCACCAGTTCTCTCAGGTGCTAACAAGCAGAGGCCATATATCACAGGGTAATGTAATTGCAGCCACAAAACTACTACACTAGCATAGCAGAGAACTTGTAGAAATACAGAGCAGACTGATTCTTCAAGTCATTTGAAGATGCAGCTTGTCTGTGACCTGTCAGTGCTTCAGCCAATCCTACTGCCTAGACAAGGCCTTAGACCTTGAATTTTATATTTAGGAAGCACATCCCTGAATTGTTCCATCAACAAGAGACAGAAACACCCACACCCAATAGTGCTGTGAAACCGTTAGCAATAAATCACAGACAACAGTGGGGCATGTCATGTTTCCTCCTGACATTGTGTCATTACCTCCTGTTGCCGCTTTTCCACGTTGCTGGTAAAATTAGTGCACGCTCTGGACTTCAACAGCAGATCTGCCTCCATAGGAGAGTTCAGGCATGCAGCGGAGGGTGAGATGAAGTGAGGCCAAGGGCAGACAGGGACATGAATCACAGTGCAGCGATTCTGTGGCAGCGTGCCCGAGAGGTGCACAATTTAAAGGAGGCTGCTACCACCTTCTGGAGAGCAGGCAAATACGCAAAGGAATAGAGGAAACCAAACGTTAATTTAGCCGTGTCAGGCAGGAGTTGTAAAGCCCTGCTATGCATGTGATCAGTTTACTGAAAGTGGGGCAAAAGGCCCTGTAACACTTGGTGCCCTTAAAAATAAAAACAACATGCTTCTGGAGTTGCATACGAGGAAGATCTAATTTGTTTCTAAAAAGATTTTCAAAAAGAAATACCCATAAAAACAAATGCAATCAGAGTCTCAAATACTCTTCTTTCAAGCTGATTTTTCTAGGCTCAGCACATGAATGGAGCACTCAACTCTTCACCTGTACATTTAGGATTGACAAAGTTGCTATAGAGCCCTAAGCTGTGGTGACAAATAAGTAAATAAGCAAGGTCACCACTCAAGTTATACCCATGTTTTGCATGAGCTATGAAGCAGCAGCCTCCTGCAAACACTCAGCAGTACCTGAAGGCAGCAATATTACAATGGAACCTCAGAGCCAACATTAATAAGTGAATGAAACACAAAATTTCTTCCTCGTGATCCCAGGAGGGTACAACCTTCTACACAGATCATTTGATTGCTTGGCACAGGCACAAGTCCTTTAACCACCAACTTGAGGCTGGCAGCAAAATAAATCACAATGCCCTTCTCCACAGGTTGTGCTCAGTGATGCCAGGAGGCCTGGTGGTACCCCAACCTGCCTTTGCAGCTTGTAGAGGCCCCTCATGCCCCATCATCTATCACAAATCCATGGTATGCCCTTGCATCAAAAACCAGAACTGCTGTTCGCTGCCTTTTCTAGCAGCATTCAAGGCCTTTGATATAAGTGAGCTGCAGATTATGCCTTAGGCTGAAATCATCCATCCTCCACAAGGGCAGGAGCTCAGTGGCTGTAGGAAGGAAAAGGGGTAGGGGAAGTCCTCTTGCTAATTAGTGCCCTTCTGTAGGCCAACCGAAGCCTGACAATGGCTGACAGCTGTGAACACCCAGAGAGCAAGCAGAAGTCAAGATTTAAAGATCTCTGCTAAACAAACCTTACTGACTTTAATGTAGCATGAGTTTGTTTGAGTCTGTAAGCAGCAAGAAGTTGGAGACCAGCTACTTCCCATGGCCTCATCTTCAGATGGTCCCTTAGTTATCAGATCAGGACATAATGCTCATTTCTGAAGACCCTTGTTTAGAGCCAGAGTCCTGTGAGAGTCCACCAGTGCTACCACAGCCTTGAGAGAGCAGTGCTGGCAGGAAGGCAGATAGCAAAGGGAAGGCATATGTCTGCCTCTGATAGACAAGGATGGCATTTTAAAGTAGGGGCCAGAAAGTGTATGCTCACTTCCTGTGAGTCTCTGGGTGATTTCATTGATGCTCACATCCAAAGTGCCTAATTCTCAAAGCTTTTCATGGAAATCAGGCACCTTAAATAAATACTTCTGTGAATTGAAGCCCAAGTCTCAAAGCCCTGTGGTTCTCTGTAAAATGGAAACACAAGTATTCTCTTTCTCCCATTCTTTCCCATTAAGTTATAAAATTCCCAAAGCAGTGCCAGCTTTGGGCTGTTTGTATTCACACCACAAAGGGTCTCTGTTTTCAGCCAGCACTGTAATTGCAGCAACTGTGTGGGAAGATCTTCCCACATGAAGGTACAACACACAGACTCCATGAGGTCAGCCTGTCTAGGTGCCACGATGTCCCAGACTCACTAGTCCATCTACCCACACCCCAAAAACCCTCTGTTTACCTGACTCCCCCAGAGAAGTCTGTTTCTCAGCCTGCCTCAACATGTCAGAAAACATATCCCTTTGACCTCAATGAGCTAGCCCCAGCTGTGCTATATTCCATTTGAATCATTAATACTTGTGCTGCCCTTGAAAAAGAGAAGAACTGACAAATGATAGCATAATGGATGAGATGGAGAGAGGAGGTAAAGCTGCTTTTCCTCAGAACTCAACTTGCATTTGAATTTTCTGGCTGCGGCTGCACCAAACATTTATAGATCTTTACACTCCAAGGTTCTCAAGGTCGGTCAGTTTTTGTCCATACCCAGCAGAAGCACCTGGAGTCAGAAGTTAATGGTTCCGCGTTCTCCCTTTACGTACTTTACACACCACAAACTTGTGGCAAATACGTCCTCCCACTGTAGCATTCACCATCTACACAACGCTCTGAGCTGCTCTCACCTGTTTTGTGGCTAAAAGAGCCAAATGTGGGCTATCCAGGTGCTGTATCTCCTTTCTCACTGTTTTTTTTTTCACCTGGTGAGTGGAACCATACTGAGGAAAGCCTGAAGGTAGCAGATTCAGTGCTTAGAGCAGTGGTTAGAAGGCATTTGGACACAGGCACAGTTATTTTTACTAGGGGACCATGAAAGGACGAGCAGCTAAAGCCTTTAAAAACTGCTGAGAGGTTCTTACAGAAGCTAAATTTCCTTTTGTGAGGCATAGAAATCATGGGGGAACAACAGGCAAACACCATCAACTCAATCTTAAATCCAAAGTAAGACACACCTCAGCACTCCAGAAAGGGGAGCGGCTAACTGTGCATAAAATAAATAGGAGGGGTGAACATACAGAAACTATAGAAGCCAGACTGTACAAGAAATATTTGCAGTGCAGGCGGAAAGGTCTATCACTGATCTGCACGAAGCACGTGGCCAGCTGGCCTGAATGACAAGTGTGCGTTTGGAGGGTCACACTTGCTTTTGCTAACTGTAACTCTCACAGTTACCACCAGGGGACACCAAATTCCTACATTTTCATTCCAGAACGCAGCGTGCATCCGGGACGCTCCGGCTGCGAAGGGGGAGAAAATGTGATGGCAGTGGAGCTGTAGTTCCAGTCCTTAGGAAGGGAAGCCCAGGCGAGGGGACTTTTGATGCGACCTGTGGTTTTCCAGGTGTACAACCACACAACAGTAGCTTCATATCCTCCTTTACAGTCAGAAGGCGATTTCAAACTTGCATATTTTCAGCAACTGCATGCTTTGAAGACCAGTAATACAGAAATACCAGTGAGTCAAAGAAACACTAGATGATCAGAGACCAAAAGCCACTGCCAGCTGAACAGATGCTCTTATTCCATATTTCCATTGAAAGAACCTTCCAAAATCCACAGCTTTGCCAGGCTTCATCCTGACATTTCAGCTGAATATTGCAAGAATGCCATCAAGTGCTAGAGGCCTTTATTTTTAATAGAGAAATGCTGTCTCTGGAACCAGCTATGGGTGCAGTCATGAGCCTTTATATAGGATTTTCTGAACAATTAATCTGCACATTATTATTTCAAGTGATCTCAATAAATTGCAAAAGGCGCTTGGAATCAACTGGATCAAATTCAATAAAAACACAACAAAGTACCATGATTAGGAAGGAGAAATTAAATGCACAAATGAACGACTTGGAATAATTGGTTAAGCAGAAGTACTAGACAAAAGGATCTGGAGGAATTAGAGTGGATCATATAATGAGTCAATGACATGCTGCTGTTGCAACAAATCCAAACATTTCTTTTGGCGTATGTTAATGGAGTGTCATAAGTATGTCACAGAAGGTCATTATTATGCTTTACCCCAAAGAAGGGCTCATTGATAAAAAAAAATTTTGCCAAATTTGAAGTACCAATGCTTTCAAAAAGGGAGGTTAGGGCAGACCAGGCAGGCCAACAGGAAGCTTAAGAAACCCAGAGAAAAGCTGGATGGACTGGGAGAGATTTTTTTGAGGAGAGAGGAGGACGCACACCCCAAACACAGGGAGCTGTTCTAGCCGGCAGCAATTATCATTAATCTGTTTTCCCTGGCAGCTCAGAATAAAGATACACAGAGGGGTCCCAGATCACCGAGGAATAAAACCAGACACCAAGCCTAGGGCTAGTTTGGGTTTCATCTCAACAGACATCTCTAGGTTTTTTACGTAAGAGGTCAGGCATGCAGGTGGGGGATGGGAGTGGTCACAAGTTTTGATGTGACTGTCAGTGACAACTTGGAAACTTGCTTTCAGGTGAGGAATGGTCCTTTTAACACAACAAAGTGGCACACCCAGGAGTGCATACACAGACCACACCTACTGCAGCCAGCTTCCACAGGGTTGTTTGTACAGCAAGCAAAGGAGAAAATAGAGATTGGAGATGGAGCTTCCTTTTTGCCCCTTCCTCCCCCAGGTCAACCTGACCTTATATAGTATGGCGAGGTTGTTCACATATTACTGCTTTCTGTGGCTCCTGGGGATTTTCATGGTCCAGCTGGTCTCACAGCTGCTATTACATTCCCACCTCATTAGACCTGGTTTCCACCAAGCACCTAAGCAGATCTGAGCATTCGACAAAGGCCTTAAGCACATGCTTAAATTTAAGCATAAGCTTCAAACAAAGTGTGTGTTCAATGACTTCTGCAAACAAGGCCTTAACCTTAAAAAAACATAGATAAAACAACTTTTTACTCTAGCTAGGTTCAAGCGCTTTCCTCAGATTTCTTCAAGTTGAGTCTACCACCTCTCTAACACTGAAATAGATGTCTTGCCTAAGAAGCCTCTCTTGCTTCCTCTGCTGTAACTCATCAGCTCTTCCCTGCTCCTGGGCACATACCTTTAGGGACAGATGAAATCTATTCCTGTTTGTTACTATGCAGAGCTAGATCTCAGGAGCAGCGATAAAGGCCTTTGCACATCCTAGCTTGCTTTCTGATACTTCCCTTTTCTCTGGAATTCATACTCCTTGTCCGCCCTCGCTCCCTTCCCCCTTCCCGTTTGTTCATACTTCTGGAAAGATGACTGAAGGCTAACGAGTGAGTAAGACACTGCTGCACGTCATTGCCTGTCTGCTGCAAGAAGGGGTGAACAAGTTCATTTGTCCACAGGTTAAAGTGAGGTTGCCATCCAAATGAGGAGCATGTAATTGGGAGACCAAGGAGTGGGAAACCTGCCCTCCCTTCTCTCTCGTCTGGATCATTTAATTTCTCTTGTTTTCTTCATTGCATACACCACTTTATGCCTGCACAGCATCTTTCAAGCAAGGATCTCAAAGGGTTTCACAGACCTTAATTAAACCTCATAAATCCCTAATTGATAGAAGAAAATTCTGAGTCACAAGAAGGTGAAGTGATGTGCTCATGGTGAAACAGTGAGTCAGTTACAGAGCTTAAAGCAGGGCTGTGGTGATCCCAGTCCAGGACTCAGCATCTTCCCTGCTCACCAGACTTTACAGAAGACACAGATCTGCTTGGAGAGCAAGTTCAACAGCTGCCTGATGCAGCTCCCAGTGGCCCTTCAATATCCAGTGGGGAGCAAGCATCAATGGCAGTTGGTGCTGAGGTACCCAGCACTGGCTAAAAATGGAGGTCAGGCTGCAGGACTGCTGTGTAAGCTGGGAACAGTCCCAACTGCCTCAGTCCCCAGTCTGCAACCCCAAAGCCTGCTGGAGACCCAGGGTCTGTTGGCTGTTTCTAAACCTCCAGGCAGCAGTCACAGCACAAGGCCAGTCCCTTCACCCTCCCAAAATGTCAGCCTGGCAGGGGGAGGGACTTAATGACCTGATAAATGCCGGTAGGAGTGATGTCAGAGCTGGCTTCAGGCTGGCATGGGGCCCACCATGGACCCCCGGAGGCACAGTGCAGCCTGCATCCAGGGGACCCTGCACATGCACCAGAGCCAAGTTCTGCCTGCCTGGTGGCCCCGAGCAAGTCCCTTTTCTCCTTCATTTCCCTCCCAAGCATTTGTTTTCCTGTCTGTGGCGTGTAGGCTCAGCAGGGTAAGGACCCTCTCAGCAGGGCAGGGACCTTGTCTGCAGGGCAGAGATCCTCCCAGCAGGCAGGGACCCTCCTGGCAGTGCGGGGACCCCCTTGTCAAGGCAAGGACCCTCTTGACCCAGCAGGGACCCTCCTGGCTGGGCAGGGACCCTCCAGCTGGGTGTTTGCACAGCATGGCCCTGGCCAGTCCCAGCCAGACTGGTGGGATAGTGTGGCCCTAACCCACCCAACCCACCTCGATGCTGGGGAGCCAGGCCCTCTGGCTGGACATCGTCACAGTCTGCTTTCCAATTATAGCATTTCAGGGCTGCGACTGTGCTTAATTGTCTGAGTTTTATAAACACTAAATGGCCTTGGCTGACGCCCGACTTAATGATCCCCTGCAGAAGCGACTTTGGCCGACTGGCTCCCAGCCGGGCTCTCACCACACCCACCAGAAAGGGTCAATTAAAAAAAGACAAGAGAGGATAAAAACACAGAAACGCAACTTAAAATACAATGATGCATATAAGGAAATGACACATAACTCCCTCCTGTCTGCGAGTGATAGGTGATGCTGCTGCTGAGCTGGGTTTTTCTGAAGGCACCAAACCACAGCAGCTCTGCTCCTCAAACCTACCTGCCTGTAGCAGTCAGCCCACACCAGAACACCCCTTCCCACCATCCCAGTAACTGATCAGACAAGGGTTGGTCCAACCACGGCAGAAGACCTGTAGCAGGACAAGCAGTTCAATTCACCTCTTGTGTCAAACCTATGTTTCCTCCCCTCAGGTTTCCCCCTCTGTTAATATCAACAAAGAAAAAAACCCAACAACACAACCCACCTCAAAAATGCAAACAGAATGAAATCCCCACGAGAGTAAATAGCCAAGGCTTTTATGTTAATGCAAGAGTCGCTGACAGCATCAAAGCAAAGGAAAAATCTCTGGGTCAAATTTGCAAACTGATGTAAATAAGCCTATTGAGTTTCAGGGAAGAGCACTAACTTCCATACAGTACTTCTATAGGTACATACACTCCCCTTGGCCCCCTCTGCTAATGTATCCCAGCTCAGTGGCATGAAGGACACTGGAAGGGAAGCAGATGACACTTGGACATAATATATACATATGCACCATTAAAGCTCGGCATTTCTTATTAAAAAAAAAAAAAAATCAAGTAAAACCAGGCGAGTGCACAGCTGCAAGGCAGCCTGGGTAATTGTGCAATGCTGGGAACTCTTAGGTAGTTAATAATTATATTCAACCTTCGGTCTAGTTCCTAACAACACCCCTAGGCGTGTCGCTCTTACAGAATAAGGGCACACGCCCTGCTGTGTCTCCTTGCTTAACAGGAACACAAAGTACAGTAGTAGGAGGTGTTTCCTTGAACTCTGAACAATTGGACATTTAAGGATTAATTACTGTTAAGGAGCTTTGGACTGGCAAACACACTAACTCAGCTCTTGGCTGCGTCTACCAGCCAAGTTCTCTCAGTCATCCTAATTAGACATTCTGATACCATCTTTAATTATATGATCTCACATGCTTTTTTTTTTTTTTTTTTTTTAATATTCTTACACTGAACCCCTGTCTCATGCAGCCCACTGAATGGTCAGAGCACAGAAGAGTGAAGTGGCAGAGAGGAAGGCACCCAGCTGGGAGTCACTCCCTTCTGAACTATCTTGGTGCAGTGGCAAGACCATGCATCGTTGGGACCCCAGGTGGTTGGGACACAAGCTCCCTGTGCTGCTGAAAACACCTCGGGTCTTTCACAAGAGGGAGGAAAGCGTTGAGCCAGCCGTAATTCCCTCGCTGCTGTGGGCAAGACGGGACGTATACTGTATTTGTCAGTATTGACTGCAGCCTGGCTGGAATAATCCCGCGCCGAGCGGTATCCCACGCCAGCCGCAGTGAGTGCGTGTGTGTGTGCACATGTATATACACACACGCTCTCCTGAACACACCTTGATCTTGTTGAAACAACAGGAGGAGCATAGTGCGTGTTATTAATGTTTTTCACCTTTGTAAACACTGCATTACTGGGGCGATGCTCCTGTGTCCCGACTTGCAGCACCCAGTGGTGCTGCGGGCCTGGCGCCCTCCCATCCCCCTTGCCCCAGCGCCTGCCAAAAGCTGCTGAAGCTGCTTCACATTCTAGCTGGTCCTGGTGGTCTGCAACATCCTTCCTAGGAAGGGAACTGGCTACATTCGAGAGTCACTAACCCAGTGTTGCCTTTGGTTCTGTGCACTGCCGTTTGCTGCCCACCCTCCCACAGCCCCCTTTTTTCTATATGCAAGGAGGGAAGTTTTGGGTGACGTGCTTTCAACTGAAACGCTGCTCTGCTGAGCTGGAAACTCGGTATACCCTGAGGTCAGCTGAGGTTCACTACACTGAGGAACTCCTTAAATGGTATAGTCTGAAAAGCCATGTCCCTTCATCTTTGCAAGCGGTGCAGGGATGGATAGGCGAGTTCTCACCGGGACTCTTTTCTAAATGCTGGATCCCCAACCTTCTGTGAACACAGGGGCAACAAGGCAGCTGCAACCATACCGCTTTCCCCAGCACCAGCCTACTCCCTGGAAATGGCTTCAAGATCCACCCCTGCCTCTGTCTGCCAGCAGAACTGGTTGGCCTCAGTGGGGAGGGTACATGGCACCCATGCTCACCCCACACTCCTGGGGCTGGCAAGCGTGGCATGCATCCTGGCAGGGTCTCTGCCCTGCCCATCCTCCTCTAGGGTTTGGGCTAGCCTGCAGACATAAGCACTGCTGAGCACTTCACCACCTCTTCCAAAATGAAGGGTGAGGAAAGGAGGACCTGATCATCCCAGGCAGGCAGCAGTACCCCACACAGGGAGGAGCCCTATATCCTCCTAGCTCCTTGGCGTTCCGCACTGATTCAGAGTCAACATAATGGGGCCGAGATGGCGCCATTGATTCTGCTGGGCAGGCGGAGCCGCTGTACAGTAGAGATTAGTAATGGCTTTCTTCCCCGTGGCACCAGGTCACAGGATTCAACCCTTTGTATGGCCCCATGGTAAAAACAGGCTTCCTTCCTCCTCACCACCAGAAACATGCCTGTGGAGCAGATGCTGGTCCTGAGGAATGGAGCAATGGCAGCAGCTGTACAGGGAAATTAAGAGTTGGAGCCAAGTGAGAAAACAAAACCAAAAACAGGCACCAGTCACCATGGGTGGAGGATAGATCTACCCAGCCAAGACAGACAATCATGCTCTTAAAAGCAATTTTCCAGGAGGGCCCTTCCTCCAACCACCAAGACAGGCTGGTCCATGGAATCGGGGACCTTCTACAGTCAAGGTGATTCTTGGAGGACCTCAAGTTGCCAAGATCTTGACTATGCCACCATAGCACAGCCTTGCTCCCTGCTGCTGCCTGGGGAATGCCTGGCCAGGGGTGACTGCATCTCCAGCAAACCCTCCACTTTCACTGAGACAACAAGAGTAGGAGGGAGGAAGAGCATCACTCCAAGACAAACACTCATCCAGTTACATGCACAACACTGAGGGAGGTACCTGAAGCTGATGTTTTGAAGGCATCACTCTCCTTTTTCCTTCCTTTCACCGCACAGTGTCACAGACAGATATGCATTTCCTCAGCTGCCAGAAGTGAAGAAGGTAATTAGATACCAGTATGGCCTCAGAACATGGCTCAGAGTAGAGATATAATCACAGTCCTTGTGGCTCATAAACACAATGTTCAGTTGGAGGCTACAAAAGGCAGCTAACATCACCCATCACCCCCATGACCTGTAGCAGCCAGGCAGGAGCAAAGGGTTGTAGCCAAGTCAGCATCAGCCTGGAACGAAGGCTACAGCGACCAATTCCTTCTGCATGAGGCTCTAATGCTGCCCACTTCTGGTGCTGAAGCCCTGCCCTAAGGCTTTGAGGGATCAGAACAGGGCTCTGTGATCTTAAATGTGGTGGGATCATGAGCTCAATTTTCCCCTAGATTACCAGAAACATTCATGGGCCTCTGGCATGTAACTTCTCTTTTAAGCCCACAGGCTGGCGTCTGCTGCTCTACCATCATTAACATGAGATAAACAGTTTCAAAACTAAGTTAAGTGCATTTCAGAGTAGTAATACGATGTCAGCAACTGAAATAGGAATTAAGTGAATTAGAGCATCTAGTGCTTGAATAACTCAAGCCACCCAAAGGAAAAGAAGTGACTTATTTCTTCCCTTTGCCCCAAATAAGCATCATCCCTTGCTGCGGCAGCTCTTCTCAGTCATCACCAGCATGAGCGTGTGCCATCATTTGGAGCCACTGATGAATTTGCCTGAGTCTGGGAGCCCAGTTAGGGTTACAGAAAGGGGATTGGGTACTAAGGGGATTGTCTGGACTCAGTTGATGGGTTATGTCTGACCCATGAGCTCACGTAAGATCACCAGCCGTAGATCCATATTCACATTTCCAGGGAGCTTGAAAAATAATTTCTGCCTGAGAGAGGAAAAATGGTAGGAGAGGCTGCAAAAGACAAAGTAGGCAACAGTTCTTGGCACTGCCTGTGAACTTGCACAGTTGCACAGTCATTTGAGGGATGCAGGCTCTAGATTACAGCCATGTAAGGCCTGTCTCCCTCTCTTCCCCCACACTAGTCTGTGGAACGGAACATGCAAAATATAAAGGGAAATCTGAGACTCGCACTGTGGCAGGCTGAACAGTTTACATTCTTGTCTGCCATGATATCCTCCTCCCAGCTTAGCTCTTATCTGTTTGACCTCGCATAGCCAGCATCAAAAAAGCTGCTATTTAGTACAGGAATTCTGGAGTTCAAATGAGATAGCACTGCCGGGGGGAAATATATATGCTTGCAATATACTCCTTCTGCACTGCATGGAATCAAAAGCAGAAATGCAGAATAGTTGAGATTGGTAGGCACCACTGGAGAGTTTCTAGTCCACCTCTCTGCTCAAGAAAGTTCAGAGCAGATTTCTCAGAGCCACATCCAGTCAGGTTTTGAATGTCTTCAAGGATAGAGACTCCACCACTCTGCCCCAGGCAATCTGAGACAGTGCTTGACTACCTTCACAGTGAAACAGTTCTTTCCTGTCCTCTATTGCAAATTGTGACCATTGTCTCTTGTCCTGTCAATTAGAACTACTGGGAAGAGTCTGACCCCACCGCATCCCCTTTGCTTCCTACCCCAATCAGCTATTTATATGTTTTGGTAAGATCCTCCATGAGCCTTCTTTTCTCAAAGCCAAACAATCCCAGCTCTCTCAGCCACTCCTCACAGCCTTGTCCTGTCTTCATCAAGGAAAATCTTCCCAAGGTGCTTGTATCTCACTGTAACGGAACATGCATGAGAAAACTTTTAAATCTCAGCCTTACAAGAGAGTGCTGGGAACTTCAACCAAGGTTGATGATCTCTCTGTATTGCTCCTTGTGCTGATAGTGGCCAAGTTCTGCTGAATGGGTACCTCACTTGTGCCACATGAGACAGAGCAGAAGACATTGGACTCTTGCAACTGAATTCAAAAACTTGTTATGATGACACAAAACTTCAGGGGGATCAGGTCATAGTCATCAGTAGGAGTAACACCATAAGGTGGTATGTCTTAAAAAAAAAAAAAAAGCATCATTTGTTCCACTTTGGGCTATCTGATGCAATAACTGTGTCACAGTTTTCCTCTGTCACATCCTTCCCACATGACAGTGGAAACATCACTTCAAACCAGCATTCTGGATGCTCTCTTTTCCCCCACACTCCCACTTCAGCTTTTCTTGCCATTAAGCTTTCTTTGGGTTTAACACATGCTTATTCTTCCCATTGGCTGCAGAATTTCTGCAGTGTTCCTGTAGCTGGTCCTGCAGATTCTAGACCAAATTTTAAAAAATAATAAATAATAAATAAATTAAAAAAAAAAAAAATATATATATATATTAAAAAAATCACCAAAAGCCTTTAGCTGACAACTTGCCATCTCTGGTATTATCTATTCAGGTCACTTCTCTGGGCTTTTTCTTGCCACAAAAGCTCTGCCCCAATGGGCCTCCCCTCCACTGAATATACGTAAGACCAGGCTACCAGCACATGCTGCCTAGGGAAATGACCAGTTCTTGGTACTTTACTAAGAAACAAGCACAAGAAAAGTCCGGAGATGAGTCTTGCATCATGGGAAGGGACAGGCAAAAAGAGAACAGGGACCCTCTTTTAATTCATGTACACATTAAAGACATCACTGGGATGTATACTGATCATGACAGAAGTACTTCTGGTGCAGATGCCCCTCACATCCTTTGCAAAAGGAATGGGTGATCTCTTTTCCAGCACAACTCTGCTTGCCTCATGGGAACACACAGAACCCTCACTTGCATGACAAGATCTGGGCAACAAGGGTGGAGGGAGGGTGAGCTTGTTTCAGAAGGAGGGGAAATTCCCTATGTGAAGTGGAGATCTAAACCAAGATGAGTATGTCAGGAAAAACACAATTTCCATGTCAATGTGGTAGAATTTGGCCTCCCACAGCTAGAAGACTGGTGGAAAACAGCTTGCTTTGCTGTGTATTTTCATCCTTCAAAACCAAATTGTAGTAACTGCTGTGGACATTCCAGTGTCTGTGAACTAGTGATGATAAAAGGCAGTCTCAACCAGCCACTGCTGGAAGGAAATCAGGTGGGAGGCCTATCCTCACAACCAGCATTTGCAGACAAGCAACAGTAAGCCTTTTTGAAGGGCACTGTCAGCAAACAGGAGCTTAGGGAGCACTTCGGGTTGGCAAAAGGCAAGCAAGAACGTATCCTTCCGTTAGCCTTTTTTTTTTTGGGAAGGGGTGGAGGGGGTATACACTGCCAAAGGAGCCGGTTTGACAAAGTTGAGGCTAGATGCCTCTATGCACTGTATACTGGGAAAGCCTGTCATGAGGCAGAGAATCCTGGAGGCGCTCCCCTTAGAGAAGGCTTCTGTGCAGTGGCAGATCAAATGGGGACTCCCCCATGCCTGAGGCCCTGTGTAGATAGATATTAAGAGATGATGCTCTTGAGTCCTTCAACATAGTTGTTTATAATTGTCGTGCCCCCTCCAAATAACTACTTTTTCCTTTAGCTCCACCAGGACGAGTGCATTTAGAAAAACTCTCCCAAAGGCTCTCCCTCACCCTGTGTGTCATCCTTGACCCCATGGGATCCCCTAAGGCTGGCTCCAGCTCTACAGACCAAACCCTGCTATGTTGACTTCGTGTCAACTTTCCTACAATATGGATTCCTGACAGCTGAGCTCACTTCACACAGGCATGTGCATGTATTCTCCATTCTGGTGACTGATACCTTCAGCATTCCCCATGACTTCACAAATATTCTCATACACCAGCCACATAACTTATTCCAGCAACTCTCATCTCCTTTCCCATGGCACTGTGAGATTTTTTGGTTTTTTGTTTGTTTTTTTTTTTAAGAGAGAGAGAGAGAGAATAGAGAGAGGGACAAGTAGGAAGCCAAAGCAGACATTACTCCTAAGAAAACCCATGAGTAAGGAGCAGCTTGGCCTGGTGCCAGCTTGACTAGCCATGACTCACCTCACATCTCCTCCCCAACACTGTTTCTTTTTTAACTTGAATATGACATCCTCCACTCCTAATCTGGTGCATCTGGGTTCCTTCCACTCCAGAGACTGCAGGTTTTCCCAGGTGAGCAAGGGAATCCCATTTTAACCTCCCCCTTATTACCAGTGAAGCAACCACACTCTCCACCCCATGTTTTCAGAGCAGATGCTTTGAGTCCTTCTGGCTAAAGAAACATAGCATCTGCTCTGAAAACATGCTTTGAGTCCTTCTGGCTAAAGAAACATAGCATCATCTAGGTTGGAAAAGACCTTTAAGATCATCGAATCCAACTGTTAACCCTTCTCTATATGCCCACTGCAAAACCATGTTCCCAAGCACCATATCTACATGACTTAAAAAAAAAAAAAAGAAAGAAAAAAAGTAATGCCACCTAAGCAGACATTTACTGGCTCTGTCTCTTTCTTTTTGAAGCCAAGATGAAAGGATTAAAGCATTATTTGCCTTTTAGCCCAGGTGGTCTGCTCTGCTAGCCTCTGCCCCATTTACCATTGTTGTAGCTAACAGCTGTTTGGATTGCAGCTGCTCTAATGAAAGAAGCCCTGAAATATGCTACAGCCAGGCACCTGGCAATTCTGTACCCATTTGTTCATATTGAAGGAACATGCAAGCTTTTAATTGTTCATGGCAAAGGGAGCTTTTTAATGACTTCAATTAACAGAGAGAGAAGAACTCCAGTTAGCTCTTGCTATACAAAATTGTCCACAATGTCATTAAAACAAGATTTACAAGTGTCATAACTCTCAGCAGCATAGTCAACAATACAGCCAATCATTACAACTGAGCACCAAAGGGGAAGGGGGGAACATCACACCACCAAGGAATGGGAGGAAAAGAAAGGAGTATGGGGGGTGAAAGTGCAAAGGAAAAAAAGAAAAGTCATTTTTTTCTTTTCAGTCTAAATTGATTTTATTCTACAAAATGCTACTCAGTTAAAATTGTAAAAGCAAAACCATTTTAATATGTTCTTTCTTTCATAGCAGCAAGCTTTCTCTAACAAGCTTTTTGGTTTAGTGCAAATACTGTAGGCCTGTAATTCAGTAAAATAACAGAAAAGAGACAACACCAGAGAGAATGCCTCAGAGATGAGATTCTTCAGGACTGCAAGAACAATATCAAGATCACAAGCAAAGAAGGGTCCCAATTCAGCAGTCACCTTAAAGAACCTCCTTGGCAGAAACTATTTCCCCACAGAGGAAAAAAGAAACCAAAACCAACCAAAACCAAACAGGAAAAAAACCATGGTCTTAAACTTTTGAGGAAAAAAAAAAGATAATGGTGCCCCCAAACCCTCAATAATCCTCATGGTCACCTATTCATCTCTGAGGCTTGATTCCATCTCTGACACCCTCCTTGCAGCACAGAAATGCTACTGATGCTTTCAATTTGCCCCCAGGAGGGTGGAATCAGAATCAGGCCTTTCCTGTATCTGAGGATCTTAAAGTAGACTTTAGTGACACTAGTAACTTATCGCTCTAATAAAGATGCACTATCCCTTATTGATGTTACTTTGAACTACACAGTATATCAAGATATATACAACAGTTTATCCTCTCACTGAGCAAAAACAATTGGATACCTATTTTCTACACATTTTAATATGGTTTTAATATCAAGTAATCACAAACAAGAAAGTGGAATAACCCTTTAATCATACAGGATAGGAAGGGAACAATTAAGTAAAACAGGAGGGGATTTTATTATTATCTTGTATTCTGAGATTTGTCCTCAACTCCACCTACTGTTCACAGAGGAATGATAATGCATCTTTAGAAACATATCTCTTTTTACATTTTATACAGACAACAAAACCCAGAATATTTTATTTAAAGAATCTAAAAAAAATTTAACCTAAAAAAAAATAAGATTGGAGTATTTTTAATGCTTTCTTTATTATATCCAAGTCTTGAACAGAAAAAGATGTAAACATGATAAATAAATAAGAAATAAAATGTAGATTCTTCCCCCCACCTCTTAAAATATTTGACTTGGCCTTCCTAATGAAAATTAACTTTGTCATAGTAAGATTTCTTACATTTCAAAACTCTGGTTTAGAATGGAAAATAAAACCAACAACAACAAAAAGAAAAAAATAAGTAACAACCAAACATCAGGAATGTAAGTTGGGAGGATGTTAAATTAACATCGGGCAGATCTGCTGGAGCAGGTACAAGACAGCTGCCTGCCAATAAATAATAAGATACCAGGGAGGAGGGGGGTGTCTTAGTTTTTGGGGTTTTTTTTCATTTTGTTTTTTTTTCTTTTCATTTAGGATGAAGGCCAGGTGGATCCTACATATAGTAAGCAGCAAAATTAAAGGTTCAGATGAACTAAATAGATCATTTAAATAATAATTACAAAAACACAACAGAGAGCTACTGTCCCCAGCACGTTGGTCCCAAATCCTACCACCCCACAAGCAGTTTGAAACTTACCCAGTCTCCACACCTATGAGAAAGGAATGGATGAAGGCAATGCCACAACTGGGAAGGGGGAAGGAGGAATGAGGGCAAAATTGGAATGGCAAACATCACCTGAAAATTGAATGTGTCCTTCAGTGCAGCTGCTACTGCTCCTCCCAGTTTGGCATGGATTCATTTAAGATGTTATTAGAAGCTTCATTGGGGCAGTCGCTAGGGGGTTGACCCAATACCATCTGAAATTCCCTGGGCCTTTTTCTATTGACTTCAACAATTCTTGGTCAGACACTACTTATAAGAGCTCCCCCATCCCTGTTACATGCAGAACATGGAGACACTAAGTTTAGGAATTGGCAGGAAAATACCATTTTGGGGATGAGGAAGACAGTCAATTCCCCAAAAATGCACCAGTAAACCTGAAAATAAGATTGCAGGCCCAGACCAAAGCAGCAGCAGAGGTCAAGTTGTACCTGTCTGCCAGAAACTAAAGTAAAGCTGATCCACAAAATACAGAAGGCAGGAGACTAGCGATCCCAACACTGACATCGTCCAAGAGATTTGTGGGACAAAACAGGGAGGCACAAGGTATTCCAGGCTCTTTCTAGAGAGTAGAAAATTATCCTCTTTTCTGGGCAGTTTCACATGGCTCCTGTCAGTATCACAGGACAGGAGACAGGAACATCCTGTCCTGTTTCTGAGAAGGTCAATGACAAGGCAGCAGGCAGTGAGCAAGGGCCAGCTATGGCTCCTTTTGGCAGACTCAGTGAGCAAAAGCAAAGGTAGTTTATTGTTGTTTCACTAGGAGTTAGGCTTACTCGGGCTTGAGGAGGCATATGATTTCCTGAAACCTCTCGTGGGAATGCTCCTGATCTCCTGTGAGACAGTGATCCTGGTCAGCAGGCCTCAAAAGTAACTGCATCACTTTAGGATTCACCAATGTCAATGTTGCATTCTGCTCAGAAATGAGTGGAAATGATGTAGAGAGACATTTCATTGAACAGGTTTAGGTTCTCAATCCAGACTGGCCCAAACAAGCATCTGGCAAAATAGAGGCAGTCAGAGAAGCAGTTTCACCTAAAGTGATATCTACATAAAACCCTATGCAAACAGGATCCTCTGTGCTAACTATGAGAAGTTTAAGGTCTACTTTATTAAAAAGGAAGTTTTGATGTTCAAAGGAACAAGATATCTCCTTTATCAATTTTACTTATTGTGGAAGCTCAATTTGAAATCTCTAGCACTGGTATATTGATGGAAGTTTAAGGAATAAAGAAAAAGCCTGAATCTCAATCAGCTTTATGAAGCAAAAAGATCACTCATATCTTTCTATTTTTGGCAGGTTTAGTAAATACCTGGTGTTAAAAATAATAAAAAAGCAAAGCCTACCTTTAAAGCCAAAGTAGTGTCCCTTTGAAATGATTAAAGGAATGGGCAGTGGCTGTAGTTTGAGGGAAGCCAGCCCTGCTGAATAAAGCTCTGGTTCTGCAAGACTGAACCCTATTAATTCCTAGTGGAGTTAGTGAGGACCGCAGCAGTTTAGCATCTCACAGGACTAGCCCTGTAATGTCATATTGCATTTCTCCAGGTCCAGCCTGACCAAGAAATACCCTGGTTTCAGTTGACTGGAAAAAACCAAAACAAAACAACAAGAAAATCTTACTCCAACATAAATAGCTGCCACCACAGCTTCAATAGGCAGGACCAAAGACCTGTTCCCTAAGCTGCTTAGATGACAAGCTGGGCATTCCTAGTGTACACATGGTCATGGCTTGTCAGTGTCTTGACATCAACAGGAATTGAGCTTGGCTCCAAGTGGGAATAGGTTACACACATTACTATTTTCAGTAGTGAACATCCGTGCTGGAAAGCTTGTGCCCTCTGTGAGCACATAGTAGTAGCAGCCAAGCCCACAGGTTGGAGAAGACAAGGGCCCAGGGCTAGGGGAAG
This sequence comes from Megaceryle maxima, assembly GCA_024605025.1. Classification (NCBI taxonomy): domain Eukaryota; kingdom Metazoa; phylum Chordata; class Aves; order Coraciiformes; family Cerylidae; genus Megaceryle; species Megaceryle maxima. The sequence continues at coordinate 27,540 of JANHGN010001976.1, forward strand.
AGCCCTCTGATGTGTTTTTTTGGTGGGTTTTTTTTGTTTGTTTGTTTTGGTTTGGTTTTTTGGTTTTTTTTTGTGTGTGTGTGTGGTTTTTTTTTTTTTTCCCTTCAGGCCAATCAACACAAATAAAACCAGATCAATTACAATGCAAAAAACCCAGAGGCTAAAGATTGAAGTGCAAATAACAGTAATAGATATTCTCCACTGTCAATTTGTCATTCATAACCAGAGGTTATCAGCAGCTCTGTTCTAATTCAAACAGGTCATCACTTCAACCACGCCATTCCTGCCTGGTCAAGAGTGTGGCCTGTGCTGTGCTGGAGGCCGTACCACTGCGTTCCCCCAACCTTGGAAATTGGAATCTCCGAGGAAACAACACCCACTAGTATCCACTGGTGGATGCACACTGCTTTATTTCCCAACAACAAAAAAGTCAGCAAGGGCACAGCCAGCTGGTTTCACCTGCTTAACTGCTGCCAGTCTCCATCCTAGATTTATGCTCACGTGGTGCCACCTTTTTTTCAGTAGCATGTTCTGCAAATATGGCCAAAGGGAGGGGAGGATTTACTAACAGGAAAAGATCAGCCTCTGAGTCAGGAGCCCTGATGAAGAGGAAGATGCAATACTCCCTAGACAGCAGGCAGCCCAGGAAAAGTAAACAACAAGCAGCAGATTTGATATCCACCAAACTGGGGTAAAGCCCTGCCAAAGACACTGGTAAGTGCCAGCCCAGCAGCTTTTCTGATGCTGCTTTGGCCCTGAGATGCTAACTTGTTTTTTGAGGAGCCCAAGAGGGATAAATATGTCTACGTTTTACAAAGAAAGGCATAAGCCTCCTGCCTTCTCTGTTTGCTGTCTCTGTGCCCCAGGCCAGAGTTACGAGCTCTGCCCTTGCTGCTGAGCCCTCAGGCACCTCTTGGTTCCCCCCTCTACCTGACCTCCCAGCCATCCCCCTTCTTTCTGGGCAACTCTGCGTGTTTCCTACAGCCTGTCCCAAGAGAAAAAGATCCTAACAAGCCTTTAGAGTTCAGAGCAACTGGATGAAATGTCATGGGATTGACAATATTGGAAATGATAAGCGGAGAGAGAGAGAGAGAGAGAGAGAGAGAAGATGTAAGATCAACTAACCAGAATGATCTAAGCACAGAGCACAACTGATCATATCAATTCACAAAGGAAAGGGACGACTAGAAACAAACTGTCTGCAGCTCGCCTTTAGTCCTGGCCGCCGTGAAGAGGTTTCCATAGGCAGTCTCTACAGAGGGGACATCACCCTCTCCAAACAGTTCTGGCATGTCAGTCCCACCCTTGCCGTTTCCTGACTCCAGGGAGCTGGCGTTGGTCCTCACTCTCCCTCCTGGAGCTGCAGCAATCCCCCATCCTTGTTCTTGCTGCCCTTGTGCTTGAACGATCCTGTGCCTGTCTCTAATCCCATGGAGGGGGTTCCCCCCATCGTGCTGAGGGGTATGTAACACACTGGCAAAATGGGGGGCCACAGGGGGATTACAATGCCAGCAAGGTGGGAGAGTTCAAGGAATCTGAGGACTGGTCACCACTGCTGCTGCTCCGCCGGTGAGCTTTGGAGCAGGACTCGGATGGGGAGAGAGGAGACTCCTGATCCAACACATTGGGGTAGGTGAACACCAAGTTGGAGGAGCCAGGAGTGATGGCTGGTGTTGAGGTCACCACAATGGGAGTGTTGAGTGCTTCCTCCCCATAAAAACCTCCAGCAATGCTGATTGGCTTAATGACAGATCTCTGGGCTTTGTCAAGGACCAAAGAGGAAGATGGGATCTCTTCCTCCACAGGCTCCTGCTTCACCACCACTGCTCCACTCGCTCCAGTCCGAATGCTCTGGAGGCTGCTGGATGGTGGGCTCCGACGCTCCTCAGGGCTGATTTTGCACACAGGGCTATGAGCCACCAACATAAACTCCAGCTTCTCCTTCTCCTTCTGGAGCTCAGCTATCTCCTTTTGCAGCACTGACTTCTCCTCCTCCAGCACTTCAGTTTCCTGCAGACAAAAGGGCAAGAAGTAAATATCAGAGACTCTGGAACTGCTTTTCTCCTGGAACAAGGCCATTGAGTCCAGTTCCCATTTGGCATGGACAAATACACCCCGGACTCTTTGTGAGCCAAGCAGGCACCAGGTCACTACCAGATGAGCATCTGGTGTTTCATGTGTCTACTAGCAGGCTATTCCCAGACTTCACCAATCTAAGGGTTATAAATAATCTTCTCATGAGCTCACCTTAATCTTCTCATGGCCAGCTTCTACCTCTTTGGCCTGTGACTTCATGCTTCTCCCTTGCTGTCTTCCTGACAGACGCCTTAGCAGAGAGGACTTGGATCTCCTCCCATCATTGCGTGTGTTAGATAAGTAATACTCTTTTCACTTAGACAGGGGTAGTGTTTCCACTTTCTTTCTGTAGAGTGCATTCCAGATTAGGTCTGAGTCTTGCACAAAGGACTAACACTCATCTCCACTGCATCATCCCTTGATGCATCCTAGGATTAATACATTTACTTTTCCCATGGACACATCACACTGATGGCTCATAGTCAATCTGTGAGCAATTAATACCTTCCTGTGTGAGGAGCTCACCATTTCACAAAGAACTCACACACACTCCTTCAGGATATGACCTCCCACTTCACACTCCTCTCACTTCGATTACTTTAGTCATGACAATGCTTAAATTCTTCATATAGGATGTTCTGCCTCGTCTACACTGAGAATGTCTCCTGAATTGGAGTCAGCAGCATGTTTCACTGGTGTGCTTTCACTGCTGCTGCACTTGTTAATATGATTATCAAATAAAACCAACCCCAGGCTGGTTCTGGAGCAGCAGCACCGGAGCCTTCCCTCCAGGCTCTTTCAACACAATCCATCCTTGCCACCTCTTCAGCCAGTCCCTTACCCACCCCATGGTTCTCGTGCTCATCCCTTCCTTCTCCAGCTTAACTGTTTCCCCCATGGCACCAGACCACACATCTCTGTGGTGCTTCCTTTGTGTACAAAATCAGTTACTTCCAACTCAGAAAGGTTAGCCTAAATGACATAGCCTTGACAGGTACACCTAACATCTACCTCCTTTTCTACTGCTTTAAGATGATCCTACCATCTTTGGTGCTTTTGTCCTTAAAGTCTACCTTTAAGGTACGTGGCATCTTCATTTCCACTTATGGAGGGAGACATACTAATTGGGAGGTTTGACGGGAAGAGACTTCCTAGAACTCTTTTGGGCAGTTAGCAAGAAGAATTTAGGCTCCTGAGCTCCAGGCCTGAACCCTCACCACTGCTCAGGTAAGAGCAACACCACTGGGCAGCCTCAGAAGAGGGAGGTAGTAAGTGTTTTGCAGTGTCTTCCTCGAACATGATAGCAGAGGGAGAGCAAAGTCCTTTGAGCTGGTCCAAAGGGTAGGTGACAAGGAAGGAGAAATGTACACAGAGCACATACCGCCTGGAGTTTCTCTGTTAGCTCTCGACGCCTGTTACGACACTTGGCAGCTGCCAACTTGTTCCTCTCTCTCCGGATCCTTCGTTTCTCCTCTTCTTCGGGCGACAACTGTGGGCAAATGCCAAGAAAACCCACAATCAGATCTGAGTAAGGCATTCCTTGAAGTTTGTGAGGATTTAACCACAACGCAAAAGAAAAAGGCCTGATCCAGCAGGATGCTGAGTACTCCCCCTATTTACTGGTGTCAGCAGAAGATGAAAGCACATAGAATCACTGCCTGCTCTGGGTCTTAGCAGAAGGGTGAGAAGATGGAGTGGGGAGCAGGGGGAAGATTGTGTAAGAGGACAGTGAATTTGCACCAAGGCCAAACAGATAAAAGATGCTCTGATTGTTTCACAACTTGGGTGGTACATTAAGTAAAACCAGAGCATGATGTTGTAAGTGCCTCTTTCTTGAAAGAAAATAATCTGCTGCTTCCCACACAGAAATAGTTGGTAGCTTGAAGGTCAGGGATGGGGTGGAGGGGGAGACAGGGAAATCAGAAGAGCTCCCATGAAGTCCGTGAAGCAACAATGATTTATACCACCAAAAAATCTGACCTCAGATTTTTGAGCACTCAGTGAGATAACACACTGTGCTTCTTGCATCAGCAGGCAAGGCTCCAGTGATATCAAGGGCTTCCTGAGGCCAGCTGACATCCTCACTGATGTAAATCAGGAGCAATTCCATAGAAACCCATTGAGCTACACTCTTGTGAAACCAGAGGAAGTGAGCAGGAGCCCACAAGATTTGGTCAAGCCAGGCCTAGCTTTTGGGGTTCGAGATGAGGTTTTATAAATCCCAGCAGTGGCAGATAGGCTTGCATCACTGCCAAGGCCAGGGGGATGGTACAGCAGCAAGTGAAGAGGACATCATGGCCCAGCTCACTGCTGCAGCACACAGCATTCAGGAGCCAGTGCAAAAAGACCACCATGGGGATTTGCAGCACACGCTTGGCCGTGCATCTCCTCTGCTGCTGCTGACTGACCTCGTGGCCTGCACGTCAGCCTCACCGGGCCAGCATGTGCTGTGGGGCTTTGGCCCACTGACTGCAAATGAAAGTGAAACAAGCACCCTGAAAAGCACATGTCAGATCTCACACAGTGCCAGCAGAGAATTGAAAGAAAAACTTTTTCATAAAAGCTTTCAGTTTTAATATCCTCGGGAGCTATCAAAAAAAAAAAAGTCACAAATGAGACATTCTCTCTTTTACTATCTTTTTAGTGTTAGTTTTACTCTAACCTCATTCTGGTTTGTTTTGGTTTGATTTATTTCCTTAAATTCAATTTTTGCAGTTTCGGGGTGTTTACTTCAGCCTCTGGGCATTCCCCTAACTTGCTTCTGCCTTTTTTTTTTTTTTTTTTTTTAACTGGATCTAGTCCATGCCCACAGTTTCACCTGCAAGCACCACAAGCCCCTGGATTCACACTGAGCAATACAAGCACTTATAGAGCTTTAAGGCACAGGTTTGGAGCCTGAAAGCTTTTCCATCAGCAGATCACAGTGCTCCATCTTGGAGTGGGGGTTACTTCTACCTTGTTGGTCAGCAGCCCCAGGGCTTTGGTATACTGCCCCTCAGTAAGGAGCCTCTGCAGGCACCAGGCTGCCCGCTTCATTTTTGCCTGCTCACTTTCCAGCTTGTTTGTGTGCAGAGGAAAAATGTACTCACACACAAGTATCTGCAGTATGGCAAAGCATTAAGCACGCACACAGATTCTGTGCTGGCTGTGGGCTTTTGTGTACAGTTTTCAAGAGCCCTTTCATGCTTTAGAGGCACAAACCTCATTGAAATACACTGGGACTGAAATTTCTCCTCCCAAGGCCTTCAGTCTTTTTAAAATTATCTGTCTTGGAGGCTATACTTTGCAAAAATCTCATAGATGGGGCTGAAGCCCTTAATCCAGACATGCTTAACATGTCTGGTCTTTTAGACCCATTATACTGGGTCTAAAAAGGAATATTCTGTCAGCAGTTACTGCATTTGTTTGAAAGTGGTTGGATTTGGCACTCTTCATGCCCCTGCTGTACACGTTATCTGTAGTCAGTCCAAGCCCAATACGTGCATTCGCTGGCAGAAAAGTTCATCAGAACAGGCTCTTTTCATAAAGCATTACACAATGTTTTCCAAAAAGGCACTCCGATGTGGTGTTCAAAGCACCAACAGCAGAAACCTGAGCCAAGGAGCCATGGTAAAGCACCAGGGTACTGCCTTAGCACGTGTCTAATCAAAAGGACTTGGCTTTGAATGACCCACAATGAGCGGCTTGCAAACAAGCCACAGGCCAGGAATTGCTTGGCAGGCATCCTTCAGCAAATAACTCTGAACAACAAATAAAGCGGAGAATATGGTGATCTCTTCACGGCCAATTTGTGAACACAGAGGCAGCATTTGTCAAACAAATTAGTTGTTGCTAATTATTCCTCCAGTTCTCGTGAGAGCTTCCCTGGCTTTGGACACCAGCCCTACATGCAGGGAACTGGGAGGTAGCACTGGCTGGTGGAATGGGCTGGCATATAGCCGAACCACCACAGCTGCTGCATCCTTCCTCCCAAAAAATCAGGTCCTCATGCACCCACACCAGCTCCCAGAAGAGGTGCAGCTCACTGTGGACAAATGACTTTAACCCCTTTCCTTCCTCTTAGCTCTAAACCAGACAGCAACTCCACAGAAAATAATCAGACTGTGAATCCAAACAGATGACGTGGAAGTAAAAGTAGGCCTCGTGAGTCTTATTAGAAACAGACCTCATGTAATAGTGTGTGCTGGTGTACTGAGGGTGTGCCGTGTCTCATCACACTGCTCCACAGCGACCCACACAAATGCTGCTTGGGAACAATTCAGGGAGATATAGATTATTCCATTTTTTTATTTTATAATTTTTAAATAAATCAGCCTAGCACTATGGATAGCTATTGACCAGACAGTCCTGGAGAAGGCTGAAGGCTGTTTCATGCTAAGAGTGACAGGGCTGAAAGGATTTTGACAAGACAAGGTGCATGCTTCTAGTCCACTGCCTTGTGTCAGCACAGGATCCAGGGTCCCAGCCTGATAATCCCACCAGGAGGCCACTCCATCCCAGCTATGAAAATGCCACTGGGTTGTGAATAGAAAAAAAAATAAAAAAAATATCTTCTTACAGGATCCTCACCTCACTGTTGTAAAAAGATTATGCATGTTTGTCACAGGAAGGTGGATTTAGACCCCAGATATCCAGAAGGCTCTTGCTACGAGAGTCAAGGTATTCCAGGGAAGCTGTTCCTCCCTGCACGATGCTGGCTGGTACTAGTGGTATCACCCAAAAGTGAGACTGGAGCAGCACTAGCTGTCATGGAGCAGATATAAAATCCTAGCTGATGTAATTTGGTCATCAGATTCGTAAATGACCTACATAAAAGCTCCTCTGCTTGCTCAGAGGTTTCCTTCTGCCTGGAGTGCCAGAGACACTCGCAACACTCAAACTGAAACCCAGAGCTCAACTTCAGAGTTTCACCTGCTTTTGAAACTGAGCCACAATGTGGCCCAGTGGTGCAAAGCATTTGATGGGGATTGGGTAAGTCTCGCTATATGATGAGGAAGCAACAACAAAATCACCCTCCAGCTTATACCCTACGTCACCCTGAGAAACACCAGCACCTGGACAGCATGGGGGACAGACCTCAGTACTCCCCTGTGGGACCAGGAAATCCCGAGAGAGGGTAGGGGGGAATATCTGTACACCTGTTTTTGAAGCACCCCTAGCTGCTCTCCCCATTGTGGTTACCTGCTCATCCCTTCGTCTCCGGCCCACTGTGGTCCCAATGGTTTTGATCACACCAGGTCGCTGAAGGGCTGTGTGTCCAGCTACTGAAGACAGTGGAGGCAGTGGATGGCTGTAAGGGTGCGAGCGAGAGTAAGGGCTTGACATGGAGGTGATGACGGTAGGCTGGACCATCCACTGCAGGTCTTGGCTGGTCGTGATGGCGTTGATTGTAGGGATAAAAGCACTCCCTGATCCTGGCATATCTACTCGAAATTTCTAGGAGGAAAGGCAGGGCAGAAGAGGGGGGGAGAGAGAGAGAGAGAGAGAGAGAGAGAGAAGCAGCCATTAATGAAAGCAGAACATAAGTGGTTACTCAGAAACCAAACAGGCCCTCAGGAGTGGCACCAGTGAGGTTCAAAGTAGCACCTGAAGCAAAGGTACTGGTTGATGGTGCCTCTACAGCATCCCAGGCTGCCCCTGCCCGCCACAGCCCCCTGAGGAAGACACTGGACTCATGCGCTTTCCCTCCAAAGCAGCCCTGCCCTCTCCCCCCACTTCCTCATTGCACACCCCCCCCCCCCCCCACAGCATCCCCTACACCAGCCTCCCCTCCTGGGCAGGGTTTCCTCCACCACTACCTCCCGCTTGTGCCTACCACTCCTTCCGGCATGGAGCAAAAGGAGAATTAAGGAGTTTCTAGAAAAACACTTCTCTGCCAGTCCAAAGAAAAGGAAGAGAAACTACAGTTTTGAAATTACCAAGCAGAGCAAAGCCTTCTTCTACCAAAGGATTCCCCTGAAATTTGGGCTCGGTCCACACAGGGTTTGGTACGGCAAGAAGAGCAGCTTGCTTCTTGCTCTGTGGTTCTGTGCTTGCCGCACACATAGGGCGAGAAACCCAGCCCTGGGATGGTTACGTGTGAGGATATGTATTTTAATAGCAGCCTATAAAATAGGTCTTAGGATTCAGATCGGACAAGTTCCCTGCAGCTCTCTGCACTGTCTAGACAAAACAAGGCAGCAGTAAAACCAAGGCAGCAGGTAATGATCTCCTCCAAAATACATGTACACCTCATTTCAGACAGAGGTAAATCCATCTGGATAATATTCTGGCACTAAACTGCAAGGAAAACAATCACCTGTCCCCGGAGGGGGAAGCAGGGAAGAAAGAATGCTTTTGTCTATGCTGAGCTCTTTCAGGAGGCTTTCAATGGTTAGAGTTGGATTTACAGACAGACATGCCTTGCTCCAGCAATCACTGTGCGAGGGACAGGGCTTGTAGGACCAGCAGCCACTGATTTGTAAGCCTTGAGATGATCCCGTGAAAAAATGCACATTCTTGGGTCAACAAACCAGCCTCCCAGAGAAGCAAGAGAGCCCTTGCATCAGCCTGACCTCAGCTCAGGTAAGCGTCCCAGATAAGGGACAGCACTTCAACAAAGATTTCCTTTTCAGGGTGTGCCTAGTCAAGTACCTTAAGTGCTTTGTTAAACCAAGTCTACTACAAATAGTATTTCACATTCTGATAGCTACAGCAATTCAGGCCAGTTTTAGCCATAAGAAGTCCAGCTGCCAATGCCTGGAGACCAGGAGATCCCATCTGAATACTGACAATGCTGAATTAAAGCTTTGGACAGCTCAAAAACTAGCAAGAAAGGACGAGAGGAAGAGGGAGCAAATCAAGCAGGTGGGGGAATTACAGACAGCATGACATTGGAATCAAGACCTTGGCAAAAGCCCCACCAGAATCTCAGAGATTCACCTAGAGCTCGAGTCCAACACAGCCTCAGCATACCCCATGTTTCAGAATGCATTCCATCTTCATGATCTCTCCCAAATAACTACAGAGGCCCAGAGCTGCAAACTGTCAACACTACAGAGGAATCTGTGTGCAAATCCCCTTCTTTGCTCTGCCCTGTGCAGGCTGTGACCACATAGCACAGGAGAGGATGCCCTGGTTCCTACACAACCATAACACAAAGGGACCTTAACCTCAGAGCAGGGAGGAAGTACGAGACTGGTTGAGACATGAGTGCTTAAGTCAAGGGATGCAAGTTCTGCTTCCAGCTCCACAAGTGGCTTCAACTATGACCTTTACCTACATGTGCCACCATCCCTCCTGTACCCAAAGAGCAGAGAAGAAAGAATCCTGTCTTATTTGCAGGGACATTGGAAAGCTAAGGTTGCAAAACATTTGGAGATCTTTTGGTGCTTTGCTATGCAAAGACACTGCTTGCATTCCAGAGTAAATGACTTACACGGCAGTGCCAGTGTCTCCTCACTGCAGCCTCTGGCACCCAGTGACACCCAACAATCTGCTAAAAACTTGCAGTAGAGATTGGGTAGAGTCAGATCCACCAGCAAATTATCCCCATAAAATACAAATGTCTGATACAAAGATCAGGCTCTAAGTTATTGATAAAATGACCGCTCAATTTGCAATCACTCCTGTATTCAACCTAGGACCCTTCTCTAACACTAGTGGAGGTCATCTGGACAGCAAAAGGAAGCTGCTCAGTTCAGTCATATCCCCCAGCTGCTCCACCAGATCCTGTCTGCAAACCTGGAAAAGAAACCAGTCGGACTGCAGTCCCTGTTTGTGCCATGCTCCATCTCTATTACCAGCTTCCATTCTTATCCCTCAAAATATCTTAAAAAAATATCCCTAAAACCTGTATTCTGTATTTTCCAAAGGCAGTATTTTTCCCAGATAACTAATTAAGGGACAGGATACTGTGACGGGCCAAGTCCTCAGATACAGGATGCTCAGGCTACTACTGGCTTTTACAAGCATTGCTTCCCAACTGGTCAGGCTTTCCCCATGTACCTCATTTTCCCTGCTAGGACATGGCACTGGATCAGCTTTGCTGTGACAAAGCACAGATGACCTTCCATCCTCTGCCTGGTAGCCATCAGCTCTGACCCCGGGATGCTGTTGGTTTCAGTGGCAGGCCTTAAATTCCCTGCCACCTCCCCTGTACAGCCCCTTTGAGGACCAGCGTCCTCACTTTGGAGCTCCAGAACTTTCTGTAAACTGCAGCCCCAGCTTTGCTCCCCATGTTCCTCCTCCCATCAGGACAGCTTCAATCCCTCTGCCAGCAGCACTGCCTGCCTTCACCCATCTCCCCATTTCTCCTCTTTACAGACCCACTCCAGCCATTTCCTCACCCAGGACATCTCTCCTCTCCTGACCCAGGAGAGGGTCCTGCAGGCATGTCTGCCAGTTCTCCTTATCTACAAGGAATTCACAGTGCTACAGAAAAGATGTGACAATAGCCACATTGAAGGGCTACACACGCAGCACGAGCTCAGCCACAAAGCCACCCCTCTGCTCCTGACCCAAGCAACAAGCAGATGAAATGTATCATTAAAAAAACCCCAACAACTAAACAGCAAACAGAAAGAGTCCTGTTATTAAGGGTGTCAAGAACTGAGGTCAGTCTCTGCTCTACCTTAAAAATACGGGGTTGGATGGAAGCTTCCCCTGGTCCACGATCGAGTCTCCAGCAGCGTCCTGCCATGGGCAGGGAAAGGCTGCTTTAGCATGTCACAACTTAGGAGCATAGGTAGCATTGGAACATTTCAGGCTTTGGCTCTGTGGTTCCCTTCTCTGTCTTAACAAGGAGTTTCTATACCACACCCCATTGCATCTCTGCTCTCCTCTGGACCTTCACTTCTGTAACTGCAAGCACTGAGCAGCACCAGACACCGCTCTAGAAATGGGTACAATGGCCATGAAAAAAAAACCAAAAAACAAGTGCAACAACAGACCACAAAACCAACAAAAAAGCAAACAAAACCAAATTAAAAATAATAATAAAAACCCAACAAACCAAACAAAACACACCCCACCCAAAGGATCTTTAACAAGTACTCAGTTATCAAATATATGGTGTTTATGATATATCCTGTAACAAACACAAGGTCCCTAACAGTTCTCCCATGTTGAATGTCTCTTCGAAGGAAAATTGGACACAGTGCTGGGATATCTGATTGGAAGGTCAGCTGGTTTGAAAGAGTACACAAACTCTTCCCATTAAAGTCTATGTTTACCACATGGCAAGTTGGTGATTAGGAAAATAACATGACATGCAACTTAAAAGAAAAATGTTCCAGTGCTGCGTTGTATGGGAAAAATAATTAAAAAGCATCAAAGTTTTGGCTCAGAGACACAGTTTCCACTGAAACATGTGACTGATGCATCTTTTCTTGCTTTGGAAAAAAAAAAAAAAAATTCTACAATGCATATTTTCTGCAGTGATAAAACTCTGCAGATCTCTGTAGACCAGAATCAGCAGAACATCCTGACTGCTGGGGTAAAGGCAACACTTACATTTGATCCTAATCTACAACATCTGTAAGGATCAAGGGAAAAATGAAGCGCAAGGCCTTGAGAAATCTCTCGGATTCTTAAAGAAAACATTTATGTTCTCGCTAAGCCGACGTCCTGCTCAAAGCCCCATTTCAGATAGTAACCCTAGAAACTGGTCTCTGGCCCCCGTATCAAACACCACACATGCCAGCTGCCTGGGAAAGATGTGCAGCCCCAGAAAATGAAAAGGGGAAAACCCAGTTATCAGTCAGACCTCAATAGCTGAAATATTAAGTGGCGCCAGAGTTTCACAACCTCGTGCAGCAAGTGCTTGATACCAGCGCAGCTGCTGAATCCGAGGAAAGGGAAAGCAAAGGATTTGCAGGTTGCCGCGTGTTTCCAGCTTCTCAGCTCCCCCCCTCCCCGCTTCTTGCTCCCCCACCTTGCCCTGGCATTTACTGTAAATCAGGGAGTAAGCTGAAGCCGAGCTACAATCCCGGGAAATCTCGGTCCGCAGCCCGCAGAGGGCACCAGCGAGATGCGTTTGGAGCGAGCGGGGAGCGGCGGCGAGTCATTTCTGGTAAAACTTCTTTAATGCGAGGAATGTCACGGGCTGGTACGGTTGGCAAAGTTTAAGACAGGGCTTTTTTTTTTTTTTTTTTTTTTAATGATCCTATGACTTCTGGATGCGAAGACGGCAACGTACTCACGCAGTTCGCTCATACAAGCCAGCAAGAAATAACAATATGGG
>JANHGN010001977.1:3098-17448 GCA_024605025.1 Megaceryle maxima
CAGGTGTGGGTTTTTGTTTTTGTTTTGTTGTTTTGTTTTGTTTTTTTTTAATGGAGTAGAAAAATCTGAAGATGTAACAAATCATCAATAGAAAGAAATGTTGGGCAGGAACATGTTATGATTGGGTAGAAATGGATGGCAATCTACTTTCTTTCCATTTTTAAAATAGAAAGAATAGTCAGTGTTATTTTCAAAAAGGTCTCTTTGTATCCTGCTGACTTCTGCCTTCAAACGCACTCTGTCCTGTTTCCTTGGTTATGGAAAAATACTTGTTTGGTTTGGGTGTTGACTGGAGATCCTGAAGGAGAGCGAGTTCACTCTTTCAGCATTAGTTCAGTTGCTGACACCATGTGCTGCAGGTGCAACACAGTCTCCTGTATCTAGTGTTAGCTGTACAGGTACAATATATTATCTTTCAACTTTGGGTTTGAATGCCTAGCTTTCTTAACAGAGCTTAGACCCACAAGATTATATTTCTTTGTGCATGGACTGATTTAGTTCTACATACATCTCATCCTGTTGAAACTAGGCCTGTCCAACTGCAGTGTGTGCTGCACGGGATTGCACAACTGTCCATGTCCATTTTCTTCTGTAGCTCACTTCTAGAAAACAAAACAAAAAAAACCCCCTAAACCTAAACAAAACAAAAAATCCCCCCCCAAAACAAAGAAACAAATTTTAATATGTTCCAGTGCTGCTGCAATACTGCTGTCAAAAATGAGTCACAGTGGTACAGATAAGGCCCCAGAACTCTTTGTAATGGTGTGGTCTGCATTTCCAGTAAGAGCATCTGGAAAAGGATTTCTAAGTGCTGTTGGATATTGTGAAAAAGCAAACTGGAGATGTTCACTTGGCATCTTAGTGGTGAGGAAAAAGGAGGTTATGGCTGGGAGGTGCATTACACCGGGGAAGCATCTGTTGTGACATTAGCTGTTGTGAATGAGTCTTGCTGAGCACAAATATGCTTGGGGGACACTGCAATGCTGCTTTGGGTCCTAGCGAGATGTTGCCAGTATGGTTTAACTCTCTGGGAAGAGCAGGGTAGGACACTAGCATAGTGGGTGTGCTATGCTGTTACCCTTTGGGTAATGAAGCTTGGAGGGTCTAGCATGAAAGTGGGAAGTATGCTTTTTAGAAAGCTTCCTGGGGCAGTTTCTTGTTAAGCAGCTTTTGCTGTGCATGCTGTTGCCTTGTCATGTGCAGACACAAAGAATTTTCATGAACCATGGAAGTAATGCATCGTCAGGCTTATTTACACTCTTCTTCCATATATAACTGAACTGTGTGTTATCTACATTAAACCAAAGTAGATGGGATTCATATAGGTGACCTATGCTGGGTACAGCACATTAAATGAACAGCTTATACAGCCACTACACTTCTGGTCCATGACTCAAAGAATAGCAGCATCTGCTAGGCACAGCTGCAGCATGTCCTGCATTGTCAAGGTTTAGGGTCACTTCTGCTCCTGTCTGCTCCTCCCCACAGGTGCAGCAGCCTTTTACTTGCTGCACCCCCAATGTGGTACACAAGATCCAGCAGTGACCTTGGTCTGCACACCAATCCTTGGTAGTAACTCTAACCATGGGCTGTTATCACTGCTAGAAGCAGATGCTGCCAGTGAAAACAGGCTGCTAACTTCAGAAAGTGGAGTTAGTTAGAAGAACTGAGATGAAAAGTAAATTCACTGAACAGAATTAGTTCTGTTCTCACTCAAACCAGGACAAGCATACTGGGTGCTCTGGTATCGGCGTCAGGAGTGCCCTATGGAGAGCATGAGTTTCTGCTATGGGCTGCAGCAGACCCATTTTTCAGGGGCTTGGGAAAGGTCACCCTTCAGCAACTAGTTTGTAGTATAGGCTTTGTAGGCACATGGAATTTATTTCCTTGGCATGAGTCAGGACATGATGTTAGCATTAAAATAATCTTGGAGAGATTTCCATGGAAAAGAGACATAACATGGGGAAAAGGGAAGGGGAGGAAGAAAGATCACTTCTGTTTTCTTGGAAACATCATGGAGAATGGCTCTGCAGGAGACATCAGGAGCACTTCCTGCTCTCCAAGGTAGCTTGTTTGGGATTCAATCTCAACAAACCCAGCAGGGAAGGCATTCTCCTGGTAGGTTTTGAAGAGAACCCCCTTTGAACAGGCAAGTCTTTAGAGTATGCCCAGCATAGCAACCTACCATTCAGAGGCACCTGCTGAGGTTTTTGAGCACTGGGCACAGGCACTTTTCACACTGTTTATTATTTTCAGCACAGGTTTGTGGAATTTATACACTGAACAGGTCAGAAGAAATCCCAAATAAACAAAATAATATTTATCTAAGTGTGTTTCTAATACAAAACCTCAGCACAAACAAACCCTGCCCAGTAGAGACTGTCTTGCAGAAAGAAGAACAGTGTTGACTTTAACGTTCCCTGTCTTTCCAATGAACCTAAGTGAGTTCCAGATATTTCATTGGTTCCTGGTTCCTCTGCTGGTTACCCAGACAAGTATTTTGGTGACTTCCATTTTTTTCTAAACATGCTCTCTCCACAGTTTTGCATGGGGAGAGGGAAAATGTGTAAGGGGGTAGTTTGGAGAAGTCCCTCTAAAAATGAAAGCACAAGTTAGTGTTTATTTGGTATATTAAGATATAATTGATGGTTACAAAAGCCAGGTTTTTGTCCACTTTTCAGAGTGCTTGGGTGGCTTTGCACAGACCTTGCTTGCTGTGGATCCAGGGAAGGCAGAAAAGGGTGTTGGATAAGAGGAAACCCAACACGTAATTGTTCGAATTGTTGCCTATCATTAAACATAGACTCTTCTGCAGAAGGGAGGTTTTGAGAGTGAAGAGGAAGGTTGACCAAAAATGAATGCATTCAGTATTGGTGTCTCCTTTATCTTTGAAGTTTCTGCAGTGATCCGACTCTCTCTGAGAGATGATGCTGTGCACTCAAAAAAGTGACAAAAAACCAAACTGAAGTGGTAAACAACCACCTGTGCTAAAAAGTGTAAATGTGCCAAAAAATATAAGCTGAGCAAGGCACAGGAAAGCTCATCTTGATGTTTGCAGCTGAAGCTAAAATAATGGAGAGCAACTTTCATTGGTTTGCTTTCTGTGAACTCCAGTGTGTTTTAGGAGCCGCAGTTAAGGACAGTGCTATCTGTGTTAGCAGGAAGGCAATAGACCTGATTGGCATTGCCTGATTGTCCAGGAAAAAAGCCAAAGGATGTTATGTGATGTATCTAAAATTGGATGGTGATGACATCCATTTTATGCTTCGTTTGATCCAGTGTAATACTATTGTAGTGCTGCTGTGTGGAGGAGGGGCTGAATTAAAATATCATCTATTTGTATTGATCATAATGCTCATCATATGAGGCAACTTTTGTGGTTTGTCACTTAGAATTTTGTGCAACTTCTGCTACAGAATAATGCCAGGGATCTGTGAGCTTTGGGGTTGGGGTTTTTTGTAGTTGTGGGGTTTTTTGGATTTGTGCTTTCCCCTTCCATCTGAAATTTGGCCTTTATCAACATCTTGAGAAAGAGAGCAAGAGAACGTTTGGGGACCCACAAATAGGGATTCTCTTTTTGCTAGTGTTAGCTCTATGGTGCTGATAGGAATAAAAGAGCAAACTGTTACTGCTCCTCTTACGACTGAAATTGTTCTGGCTTTACAAAGTTCAGCAATCTGGGGAGATTGCTCAACCCTGCTCTCATTTCCAAAACTGCAGGACAAATTATATGTACGTCTGGACTTTATTAAGATTTTGCTCAAAGCAGTATGTCAAGGGAATGATGAAAGAGAGACTGTCTGTGAGCCAGCACAACCTTTTTTCATCCACACCTCACCATCACTTGCTTGAGTAGCAAATAGAAACAGCCATCTAATAGCTAAGGAAAATGTTTGAAATGAATTGTTGGTCGCATTGCAACTCTGAGGGGGATGCACTAGCCTCCTGGGACTCGGAGCACTGTACCTGTTTTCATGCCAGGGCAAGGGCGGTCTGTCACGCCCAGCAGCCAGAGCAGGAATGGGTTTTGGACATTTTCAGTATAAGCTCAGATTGAGAATTGCAGAACCTGAGGATCTGAGCAAAAATGCAGGGCATCTGGCTGACAGTCATATCAAACAGTCAAGGAAAGTACATGACCAGAGAGAACCTATCCTCAAAGTCCCCAAATCCGCGCTAAAAACTGCTGCTTGCAACGATGGATCAGTAGAGATAGGGCAGGTTGAAGAAGGGTTGTCAAGAGGGAAAGGTGATCTGGGGAAGGAGAAGGCAGTATGAGGCAGAAACCAGACTGCTGAAACCATCCACCGTGATAAGGAGGAGAGAGAGGACTGGGGTTAGAGGAAAGGCCAGGAGTCAAGACTAAGCAATAAAGATCGCTTGATGTGATCAAGAAGCATGCTCAACTGTTGAGAGACAGAGGACTTTCCATGTTTGATGGATGAACAAGCCATCAAGCTGCTGGTCCTGTGTTGCTGTAGTTTCTATAACACCTTTGGTCCTTCTGGAATTACATGCTGGAGAGAGTGATACTGATATGCCTGGAGGAGGCAACACTTGAGGCAAGTTTCTCCTCTGCCCCAAAAGGCTTCACAGTTGGTTTGCTTTTGCCAATACTGTGGGGAAACAGAGTTTCAGTCGCTAGAGCTGTTGGTATAATGCTTTTGCCTGCAAAACCCAGCCAGTGCCAGTTCTTCAAAGACCAGCAGCCAGGCCACATGTTAGTAGCTCAAAACTCTTAACGTTATTAAAAGTATACCTGGGTTAGCTCACCCTTGTTTTCTGGTGGTGGTGCCTTTGAGAATCTGGCTTGCTAGGTTTGTCTGTAGTCCTAAAACCTAAAGACAGATTTTTTTAAGTGGAGAGTTTGGGAAGGTTCCTTGATTTGTTTTATTTATTTATATATATATTTGTCTATATATTTTTAATGAAGCTAAGCAGAGCTGTTTTTTTAAGATGCAACCCCAGTCTAAGCAGTCCTTCCAGACACTGTGGTTAAGGTACAGCAATTTCCATAGCAGACAGCACATGAGGGGGTGATGCATCTGCTGTTGCTTCTAGCTGCCTGTTACTGTCCATTGTCAAAGGCAGTATTAGCTGGAGCTGGACGGCTTGCAGGTAGTCTTTGCAAGCCAGGTTCATGCATGTGCTTCTGTTCCCTAATGAGATATCATAACCAGAGATATCATAACCATTTTACTAACTGAGAAGCATGACGGAGGAGAATTAAGTAGCTTCTTGAATACAGGAATTTAGGACTTCTGAAAGGAAAATGTTCCATGTGAGACCTGCGGCACATCACAAGCTGCCAAAATGGCAGCCTGGCTTTGAGACAAAAGAAATGTCTGTGGTGCTTCCAAACTGAGTAGAAAAAAGGGGTTTTTTTCCCGCCCCTCATATATTTTTTTAAATGATTTAATTAATTATTAATAATATTTATTTGTTTATTTATTTGAGGCAATTTTCTTTATGCAAACACCAAAAAAATGGGGTACATGCCAATTCCATGAGCCTTCCTGTGGTGCTTTTGTATCTTCAGTTGACACAGGAAAGCAACTAGGAACAGACTGTGGCAGCCAAAATCCTGTCTTCCCTGCTGGTAAGGGTGAGCTCACACACAGCCCCAGATAACTGAAAGGCAGCTGTTGAGCTCTGTGGTGGCTTTTGCTAGAGGAGCGGAGTGGGGACTTGTGACAGGTTTGGTGGTCCTAAGAAAATACTGTTAAGGATTTTATTTTTTCTTAGATATTGTTTATTTCTCTCTCAGGAAGCCTATAGTAAGAGAGTTGGAAGGGGAGGAAACAAAGAAAAAAAAAAAAACCAAAAAAGAGAGAGAAATAAATGAATTCTGTTTATTTAAATATGGGTGAGTATTTCCAGTGCTCCACTCTAGCTCTTAAAAAAACAAACAAACAAACAAAATCTGGCCTGAAGTGAATAAGGGCTCCTCGGACAGAAGTAACAGATCAAACCTTCACAATCTAGAACCAGAGCAGTTGTGTGTTAGATTGTTTTGCTGTGTGCTACCTGCTGTTGAAAGCATGTGTGATGAATCACCTACTGTCTAGTGCTAGTGTCTCGACTGCAAAGGTAGTTACACTTTGCTCTGTTATCTGGGCTTTTTTTGGTAGTTTTACTACTAATCACAATTTATACCAGGATGTTGAGAATTTCCTATAGTATTTTACTGTGACCATTTGTTTGATAAACAGTGTGAATTACCTGCATGAAATTGATGTTGGGGGAAAACATGAGCATTTTAAAAAGATGGGCTGGTCTCAGTCTCTGACTTATTTTGAAGTCCAAGTCATGAGAGCTTGGCAAAGCTGCTAAATTTTCACCAGAACATAGTGTGTTAAAACAAGATAGTTGGGCAAAGTGCTATGTGGTTAGAGATACAAAATCTGATGCCAAGACATGGTACTGTTAGGCAGTGAAAGATGTACACTTAATTTTAAGTAATTCTGCTGGCTTAATGGGAGGAAAAAGTAAAAAAAAGGCAAAGTTCTTAAAAAGCCAGAATAAATCCCTGTTTGGCAGAACAAAGCTCTGCCAATAATGCCATCTATTGTGTTTCTGGCTAGGGTTTGGGTCTTTTAGGTAAGTAAATGTCAGAGCTTAGCTGTCCAGGACATGGTTCAGTGGTCATGATAATGTTGGATTGATGGTTGGACTTCAGGATCATAGCATCAAAGAATCATTAAGGTTGGAAAAGACCTCTAAAATCATGAAGTGCCACATCTACATGATTTTTGAACACCTGCAGGGATGGCAACTCCACCATCTTCCTGGGCAGCCTGTTCCAATCCTTCACCACTCTCTCAGTACAGAAATTTTTCCTAATGTCCGGTCTAAACCTTCCCTGGTGCAACTTAAGCCCATTTCCTCTCATCCTATCACTAGTTACATGGGAGAAGACTATGTTTGGACACCCTAAAAAAATAACACCTGACAGCACTATTTTATATTAGCAGTTAGTGATTATAACCTTTAAAAGATAAGAATTGATCTGAACATATTAATCTGTATTTAAGGGATTGCCTTTTTTTTTTTTTTTTTTAAACCCCTGTTTCATTAGGATCTCACATAGAGTTAATCTTTGTCCAAGTGCCCTGAAGATCAATGTGATGTGATGCTTTAAAAGGTAACAGTCATACCACCCTTCCCTCTTCACTGCTGGGTGTTGTAGGATTACTGGCAATTACAGCAGATTTAGAAGTAAGGAGTTACTTGTTAGAAAGTGAGGTGATGATAGCTCACTTATGCAGATTATTCAGCAGATTTGCTGTTGTTTGAGAAGCTCAACCCTGTCTGACCGTGTCTGTACTGACACTGCATGTTTCAAAGGCAGTTATCAGAAGGGTCAAGCACCAACAGCTTCTACACAGTCCAGTCTGATTTAAGTGCATGTTTGGAAATGAATCTCCTAATGTGTCTGTCCTCCTACAGCTGCTATCAGTGTTATTACCCAGGCAAAACTGGCAATTTCTGTATGGAAAGGGACTGGCATGTTTAACAACAGTACTGGGATAAAGGACTGGGTGGGTGAAGCAGAGGCTTCAATGGGGGAAAGCCCATTATTAAGGGCTTGTCAGGACTGCCAGAATATGGTGGCTTATGTTGCTGCCACAAAAACTTGAAGTGTCAATTCAGCCTCTAAAATGTCCTTCTGTCAACTTAATTTTCTTCTATTTTTTTTGTTGGTTTTTTTTTTTTTTTTTAAGGTCAGCATTACAAGAGGCATCTGCAGCTCCTCAGACAGCAATATGCTTCTGAAATGGAAGCAGCAGGCTAAACCATAGGGCATGTTCCAGAAGGGCAGTCAGCAGGGCCTTAGTTCTCCACTTAAGAAATGCTGGATATACTCTACAAAAAGGGTGGTGGTAAGGACCTTGGCAAGCTACTTTCCAGCTCTCAAATATAGCTAACTTTTGTTCTTTCATTCTTCAAAGATCAATGCAAACCTTTATTTTCTATAAATAATTTAATAAATACTTTTGTTTTACAATGATACAACAAATAACAAATTCATAGCAAATGAGTCACAAAGAATTTAGGATCAGTATACTTTAATAAGGTATCAGTGTCAAAATACATTTCCTTATCAAGTTAAAGTTCCCATACAGTTATAATATTGTCAATAAGAATTCAGCAATATAGATTATGAAATAATTATGGTAAAAAGTATGATTAATATTAAGACATGGAATATTTTTTCAGAGTGTTTTAGTAAACTGTTAGGGTATAACATTTTTAATGCTGAAACTACACAAATAAGAAACACAAGAGCAGTGTTTTTAATCCTTGAAGCCTTTAAGACCTTGCCACTGCAAATTTGTCAAATCTGTGTTGCCAATTTCCATTGGATTTTGAGGCTTACAATAGGTTTATTTTTTTTCCCCCGACTATAACTCCATTATAGTAGATTATTTTTGTTAATAAAGTCTTGAAAGATTGCCTACAATAGGGACTGTAATTTTTTCACATTATGTACCAATAAAAAAAGACCTTCAGCTTTTCTAAGTACGTGTGGTTAAGACTCGCTTTACATAGCGAGCTCTGAAGTGCTCTATGAACCCAAGGCTCCCTCTCTGCAAGTGTCAGTGCATGATAAGAAGCAATTTTATCAACTAGGCTTCAGCAGAACCATAAGACTAAAAAAAAAAATTTAAAAAAAAAAAATTGTTTAAGTTTCTGGACCAGATTTTTACCTTTCGTACGTTGCTATTGTTCTATTTTCTTCAGTGAAGCTATGATGATTTATACCAGTGGAGGCAACACAATGATATATACCAACATATATCTAGGTCTGCATGTATTTTAAAGTCAGAACTGCTCACCTGCCTTTTACTTTTAATATTTTTACGATTATGTTGTAATTTAAACTTTCCAATCCCTTTGCCTTTGTAAGCATTCAAAGCCTTAATTTTTAAAACTATGTGCATGACAACTGATGATAGTTGGAAAAGAGCTCTGAAAATGTCTGTCTGCCTTTTAATGACATTTTAGCTACTGATTAATGTAAGGCAAGTAAGAATGATAGAAACCCGCCTGCTAGCTATTCATCTCACACAATCATTAATTCTTTTTGTCTACTTGTGACTGAGACCTAACATGCTGGGAAATGCTACTTTAACTTCTAGTTTTAACAATTCAGTATCACAATTCTATTGCTAGCTAGCGTATAAAATGAGAAAGGGTAACGTTAATCAGGGGGGTTAGTACTGGCTGCTGGTTGGATTCCTAAAATATCAGCAACACCATAACAACTACTACTCGTTCCAGCAGAAACAGCTCTTAAAGTTGTTGTTCTAGATATAGCAAAAGTACCAAGAGATGATTAACAACTGACCCAGAGAGAAATAAAAAATATATCTGTTTTGTGTTAATAATAATAAAGGAAAAAAAAAAAGGGGGAAACAACTAAGAACACAATAAGAAACCCCAACACAAAAGAAAACACAGGTGTAAATCCTCCACTGGGGTAAATCTGTAGGACTCCCTTGGTGTTAAAGCAGCTGAGAAAGCGGCTTGCTTCAGAGATTTAAAAGAAAAAAAAATAACAAAACAAAACAAACAACTTACAACGTGCAACTTTCACAGATACCCACAAACATTGCAGATCACCATTCACATTTCTTTCAACAAAGTGTATAAAAATGAAGGTACAGGGAGGAGGCAGAAGGCTGGAATTTTTCTTTAGTATGTTTTTCCAAGTTATTAAAGTTACAATATAATAAATGCTGAAAAACAGACAGACTCAAAGTATTTCAATTTGGCAGATCAATAAAAAACTGTGGCTGGAGATCAAACTTGTTTCAATCATCTTTGGCAATAAAAATAAATCTTTGCAGTACTGCAGCCAAAGTATCACATGAGGAGGCATTTACACCACAGCTTTTTATTAGCGTGAAATTTGAAGAAAATTTCAGCGCATAAATTACAGGTAATGAGATAAGGGGAGGGCAATCAAACTCTCTAAATAACACTTCAACTGCAGTAGAGAAAATACAGTAGATGTATTTATTTAATATGAATAATAAAGTGAGTAACTTCAAAAGGCCACTATTTGGTAATGTGGACAGGTTCAATATCTAAGTAAAATCCTGTAAAAGTGTATTGGTATTAGAAATTGTCTACTTGCAAAAATATATTTAAAAACTGAAGCTGTTTTGAACAGTATAGGCCACGGAATATTGCAGGATCATTCAGGTTGCCTGGTCCAGTGCTCTGAGCAGTTCACTACCCTGCAGAAGCGTAGAGCTGCCCAAAACAGGGACATTCACCTCACAGTCATATCTTGTTAACTCAGGCAACAAATAGGGTTCAAAGGAGGGCCCCAGCAGACGACTGGCCATACCTGGAAAAGATTAGTGAAGTAAGTCATGGTGCTGAGACCAGAGAGAAGACTTCTTTCCTCTCCTCCCTCTTCTGTTTATATTAGTTACTATGTCATTTTATGTCAGTATGCTTCAAACCACCCGCAGTTGCAAGTTTCAGAGAAAACCTGTGCATTGCTCTGCCTTAAATTGTTGCAAGTGTGTCACACAGATGTGTGCTGTTTCTCACTTCCATTCCCAATTTAGATCTGAGAAAAATTATATTGGTGGAGATGAAGAAAGCTGTAGTAAACAACACCGTTTCTAAGCTGACACCCATTCCCCTTAAAAGGGACATAAATATGTCCATTTTAATTAACTTATTTAGAAGGCACCTCTTCAGACTAACCTACAGACACCTCCTATATCAGTGCTGCAGTGAAGTTTAGTACAAATGACTTCAATCACAAGCCAAGATTATGGCAGCATGGATGGAGGACGACTGTCTTGCTAAGGTAAAAAGGTCTTAAGTTTAATTGAAATGAAGGGCAAAAAATATTTTTTCCTCATCTATTACAAATGTAAACATTACATCTGTCGTTTAGGGGGAAACTTTAATGTTTCATTGTATGAAGCAGTATATTATTTAGTTCTTAATTATCCCCCTCTTTTTTTTAAAAAAGTTTTCTTTCATGGAATTAGTGTTGGAACTAAATACCAATGCTTTCCAATTGCTATACTTGAGAGCTCTTACCTGATGTTTTATGAGCTGTCTGCACAGTATAATCCTGATAATGTGAACTGTAAAATGAAGGGGGAAATGCTCCTGCTTTCAGATTCTCTCCAGGACTGCCACAAGTGGGTTGTTGCTGCTGCTGTTGATGCTGCCTCTGCAGTTGATTCATTGGTTGGCTCAGACCTCTTGAGTTACAGACAAATTCATCTGATTTATATAGTGAGGGGGGAAGAAAAAAAATACTTACACATTTACTTAAGTTGGCTTATCTACCTACTATAATTAACAAATCAAAGCAAAGTACCCCTTGGTGTGATGGGTCATATGGCATAGGCATACCTACATCTTGTCACAAATGAAGTCCAGAAACAACACGCTATCTCTAGAAGTAGTATTGCACCCAAGATATGCTTGTGTAAGGAAACACTATATTGTAGAGAGAAAGAAGCTATGAGATGTCTGCACCTTGGACCAGCACAAGGTAAACCCATCTCCATTAAGCTGATCTCTGTTACTTCCACAGCAAGGGTGTAAACATACACAAAATCATCTACCTGGTAGTTATTATGTGTACCTTAAATTGTTCGGCTCCTAGTCATACAATCTGATTTTTAATTTTAGCTTAGCGCTAAAATTAAATTTACAGAGCTTATTTACATTTCCTTTTGAAATAGTCTTTGTTTCTATTCAACCTGTCTTAAAATTGTGTTTCAATACATAACACTGCAAAACTGCTTTCTTTTGTCTTACCAGTAAGAACACTTGTGCTGAGAGACTTCTTTTCTGTAAGCAATGAACAGTTTTCCCCTTTGAGAAATTTCATTCTCTTCCACATTAGGTGAGATGGGTTAATGACAGATGGATCTCCCTAGAATGTGAAGAAAACAAAATAAATAATTACACCAATGACTGTAGAAAGTCCACGTTGCAAAGGGGATGAAAATCATCTGATTACCGCACTCAGCTGTTGCAATGCTTGTTCTTCATAATCCAGTTGACGCTTCAGTTTCAAACTGTTAGACAGAGCAATTCTTGCCGGGCTTACATCTATGCCTCGTTGCCCAAAAGCATCCAGGGGCCTGTGGAGAAAAGATCTCTGTGTGAGGGAGCAGGGAGGCAAATCTACATCATCTCGTTAATTTATAGAGATTGTTCTTTCATTTAAAGACATTTAGGGTGT
This sequence comes from Megaceryle maxima, assembly GCA_024605025.1. Taxonomy (NCBI): domain Eukaryota; kingdom Metazoa; phylum Chordata; class Aves; order Coraciiformes; family Cerylidae; genus Megaceryle; species Megaceryle maxima. Next base: position 15,334 of record JANHGN010001977.1, read on the forward strand.
CTCTGACACATGACAGTGGACAGACCTCAAATGTCAAAATCTTTTCATTTCCTTTTGTTAGTCATCCCACAAGCTTTGGAAAATTTTGACTTTTAGGATCAAAGACTAATGAAAGTCTATCATAAACAGCCTCTAGGGATCTCCAGGCAGACAGAAAAATGCTGAGGAAAAGAAAGGCATGCGATTTTTAAGTTTAAGGATGGGATTTTGAGAGCCACACCTCTCCCCTTGCTTTGCATATGGAATAGGAACACACAGGTTGCCATCTGGGGACAAACCCTCTTTTTCCATGTGCATATTCAGACAGTGGTATTTCCTGCCAACGAGAAAACCCAGAAATCAAACTGCAGGCAAACTGCACAGCTTTGTGTTTGAAAATTGCCATTGCTGTTTTATGTACTTCCTGAATGTTTCAGTGTGACCGACACTGAAGATCCAAGACCTACGGAGAAACTTCTAGGACTGTAGCCTCTGATCTACATCTCATGCTGCTCATGTGTAAGAAAGTGAACAAGGTGAGGAAGACATGTAGATAGAAGTCTGTTAAGTTTAAATCTTAGTTGTAGTATTTACATATGCCAACATTAAATTTATTGTTATCCCACCCTCTCCCCTATTTACTGTTGAGCAAAATATATATGCCAGCTAAGAAAGTATGCATGGATCCCCAGCCAGCCTTCTCAGTACTTTTCTTAAGCTGCATAAAGTCAAACAGGCTTTGGCAAAATTACTGGGGTATTTTTCACCTGACCAGTAGGAAATCCATTCTTGTATGCATAGAGGAAATAAAAAATTAGCCCACTTCTGTCTGCTTCCACCAGCCTGACTGCCACGGGGAGAGCACAATACTAATTTCCCTAGAGGTACAATCTGATGCCTATTTGAAACAAATTATTCCGACTGAACTGGACAGATACCTACTTTTTCAAGATTAACACCCCACACACTCCCACCCCCCTACCCACACAACCCCCTTTTCTGAGTGAACTAGATTGTTATACCACACAACCTCCTACCTTTTTTTATATATGGGCATGCGTGGGGAATGTACTGGTGGCCCTGAGGGAGAACTTGATAGGGATCCTGAGTGTTTATCCAGGAGTCTCCATTTAGCAGGAACATATTCTAATGGAGGGTCAGGTGGCCACTGGGTGTTTGGTCTTCCTCCCATCGAAGACAGGGGAGTGCTGGCTTGGTCATGGTATGGTGGCAGTGATGAACTATTTGCATTGTTGAAGAACACCGATGACAGGGACCCATGACCAGGGTTAATGTTTTTATTTGATAGCTGTGGGCAATATTTCTCTGGGAGGAACTGATTCTGTGAGGCAGAAGCAAGGGGTTGGAAGATGGTACTCATGCTACTTAGACTCTGCTGGGTATTTTGTGCACTTTCAGAGAGAGGACGTTCCTCTTGGCAGATTGGGCTGAGCTGAAAATCTTCTCCATCCATAGGAATGTAAGGAGCCAAGGTTTCAAGGTCCAGTTCATTGAAGTCAGTCTGTGCAAAAATAAAGTTCATAAAGAAGGTAGAATTTAATAATAGTTGTGGCAGTGGGATATGGAATACTAGTAGGTGTGATGCTGGAAAAATCACTGTAGGGCAAATTTACTGACATGAAACTGTCCAGCTCCTGTTTAAAGATGTCTTATTTCTATGACTAGCTACAAGCTCATCAGGAGTGAAGCGAGACAACAAAATAAAGAAAAAACCCTCCCAGCTAAGTAGTATTTCCTAAAGCAGGTTGTATGCAGCCTTCAACATCAGTGTGTTCTGAAGCAGATTTCATTTTATTATGAATAACTCATCTGCCAGAACTCTGTAACATGTGGCATGTAGCTCAACCTCAGGCCTTTTGATGCTAAAATATAAAATACAGCTTTCTCATAATCCAGCTACATGGAAAAAAATGCATCTAAAAATGCAAAAGCTTTACAACATGTAGTTGTAAGAACACTATTGCACCTCCCCCCCCCCCCCCCCCCCCCGCCCCTCCCCCACCCCCCCCCCCCCCCCTCCCCCCCCATTCCCCCCCCCCCCCCCCCCCCCCTCCCCTCCCTCCCCCCCCCCCCCCCTCTCAACTCTCCTCAGCCCTTTGCCACTCGGCGCCCCCC
>JANHGN010001977.1:19410-29544 GCA_024605025.1 Megaceryle maxima
TTATCTCTACAAAACACGGGCACACAATACAGGAACCTTGTTGTCTTTTTAGTTTAAGTTGGTGTGTGTTTTTTTTTTTTTTTTTTTTTTTGTAACTGAGACCAGGAACATGAAATGTACACTATTAAATATTTTGTCAAGAAGGGAGATGTGTAGCAATACGTCAACACGTTTCTTAAGATTGAACACCCTCTAGTAAAGGCCAGCCAAGAGTGGCTCCAGCAAGTCTTGGGGTCAACACCCTGAAATTATGTTCATTCTTTCAGTGGGGAACTCCATGGAGCTGCTCTCAAAAGCCTGAGCTGTGTAATCTTGATTAAAGACTATAGCTTCTAATTAACAAACAGAAAGAGGACAGATCTGGGGCAATGTTGCTACTGACCCACACTATTCTACATTGGCTTCTTATTTAAGGCTTAGTACCATGAAAGGTGCATGATGTTCTTCTAGTTGTTTTATAGGGTTATAGTAATTACTGAGAGACAGCTGGGAGAAAATGAGGATTGCAATGACAAGGCAGGATATAGTTCCCATTTGATGTTTCTGTTATTGTTGCTTAAGATATGTGCAGTACAGGAGGGATATAGCTACACTGGGTCTTGTTAATGGAGACCAGGACTGCTAACATGAAAATGTCATGTACATCTGTTGATGGGACTTAGATGCAAAAAACATAACATGCTTTTTTTTTTTTTTTTTAAAGTGCTTCTTACCGTGGAACAACTACTGTTGCTGCTTGCACTTGGAGTACTGCTGCCAGGTACAATCTGAGGCATTGTAAAGGATGGTATTGTCAGTGTTTCACCTTGAGCAGTGTGGCTTTTCACTTCCACTGGCCATGCTTTGTTTGGTGTCAAAACAGCACTGGTGAAGGCAGGGGCTTCCTCAAACTTCTGTGTATCTGGATGGAGTTTTAACAATATTAATGAATGCTTTTAGCCTGTGCTGTGTTATGATATAATTGCAGCTATTCATGAAAAGTAAACACTGCTCCTAGTTGCCATGACAATAAGTTGGCATGGACTTAATGCATGTTGTTTAGTCAGCAAGAAAGCCTGATTCTGCTCTCATTCACAGAAATTTTCCACTGGTGTGAGCACGTGGGCTCTTCAGGTCGTTACTCCTGCTTTGTACACACAGCAAACAGGCCATTTCTAGTACATTTCTAAATGCAGGATCACACGTGATTCTTTGTTGCACATAAGTTATTTATACAAATACTAACCAAAATCCAGGGAAATAATGGCATCGCCGGGCGTTGGTGCCAGCTGAGCAAGTTCCTCTGGTTCCTCCTTTAACTTAGTAAACAAGAAGTCACTCTTCTCTGTCCCAGGGATGCTGCTCTCGTAGGCACTGCTCATCGTCAGCAGGTGAGGCTTGAAGAGCGATTCTGTTTGGTCCATGGAGAACACAACATCGTTCTTTTCAATTTCGCTAACAAGAAAATAGGTGTTAGGCATTTTGCATTCTAAATAAAAAAAAAAAAAAAAAGAAAGAAGAGATAGGGGTAGTGTAGGCCGTACAATCTCTCTAAAGCTGGGGCCTGTACAAGCGTTTTGGCCTCTCTCGATTGCATGCCAGGCTCTCAACAGGCAAGGCAAGGTTCCAGCGTTGCCGAGCACCACCATCTCAGATGACGCAGAGAGTGTGGTCAGAACTTCTGTGGGAATACTCAGGGCTTTGTTGCTCTGCTTTTTAAAGGGACGTAGTTGAGGCTATAATGACCCAGACTATCACTCAAATAAGTATTTCCTATTTTGGCCCTATCGAGGACCAAAAATACTCAAGTTTTGCCAAACAGAGGCAAAACTCCCGCTTGGTCTTGATTTTTGAGGCAGTAAACACCTTCTCCTAGCAACATAAGATACTACTTAATTTTATCTCTCTGTCACAGTATTAGACAAACAAAACACATTAGCACACTGAAATCTTCAGTGCAGGTTTATACTCTGTCATATCAGCACATCAGCCACGCTGCAGAAGAGAAAGGCTGTGGTGTATTTCAACAGCATGTATGGGAATGGGCATGCCACATTTTTCATCAGTGTCTAACATCAGTAAGCAAGACTGAACAAACATGACTAAGCTGATTTCAGAACACCACTGGAAAAATAGACCCTTCTGAAGTTCCTCTGATTATTGCATTTCTTCCAGAACATGAATCCATACATAGTTCTTCTGTCCCCTACAGCTTACCTCAGCACATAGTTGACACAGACGATACACTGAGGCTGTAGATTGCGAGTATTGTAAATCACTGTCCCTTGAGTCTCCAGCCATACGTATCCACCATGCTTGGCAAGCATACGGTACTGGCCCGTCACTACCTGACCTTTTGTACACACTGAGAAGAGAGGGCAGAGAGATATAAATAATGCAGCATGACAGGAATGTACACTGTGTAACGCTTGTTTTAAATAAGCCCACTTCTGAGTTTTCACTATGCAAAACTGCACTAAGGCATTGGTTAGCAAGGATGCTTAATTTGGGAAAATTGAGACATTTTAAATATAAAAGGTCCTGTTCATTGGAAGTTTCTACTCAAGATTGGAAATCTGAGGTCTGGCATTTGAATTCTTGAGACAGTCTAAATAATCAGATCAGAGTGTGGGATTTAAAAAATTTAATATAAGATCTCAACTGCCCCAAAAATATTGCCTGCTGACTGCCTTTTTTTTTTTTTTTTTTTTGAGAGTGCCTGTTCTAGAAGTGCCTTAGTTTGGGATCCCAAGCTGTAGAAAAGTGAATTTATTTAGGAAACTATTAAATAGTTTCCTTATTTAGGTGACGGATAATTCCAAGACTGAGGTGATTTAAAAGCTATACTCCACAAAAACTTTAAAAAAATCTTGGTTTAAATCCATACCTATCTCTTTTTATACCTTAAAGTTAGGCGCTGGGGATATCAACACCACAAGAAAAGTGAAGATGTCACTGGCATAGCATTAGTGTTAAGAGGCTGAAGACTTCTTTAAAAGAATGGTAAATATGGGACTATTTTGCCCAGGAGAAAATATAAAGCTGAACTACTGCATTTCTCTAAGTGAACTGTGTTCCTTTGCAATTGTTTGAAATTAGCAGCCTAGAAGGAAGCATTACCCATGTGACAAATAAAATAATAATTTATTTAGCTCAAAATGTTGTGGGTGGTTGTTTTTTTCTTTGCTGTTTGTTGGGTTTTTCGTTTGGTTGGTTTTGTGTTGGTTTTTTTTTTTTTTTTTTTTTAAACTGGCTTGTTTTGTTTCTCAAGCAAAAAGCTGTCAATAGAACAACTTGCGTTTAAAGTTTCATCTAGATGTTTGAAGAGTGAAATCCACCCCCCTTCCCAATATTTTCTAATATTTGAAGAGAATGAGTTTTCAGTGTAGAGCTCTGGACTTCCAAGATGTAAAGCTTTATGATGTTCTCTGTTGTAAATCCTTTCCTAAAAGCAGTGAATATTGTCATGATGTTCACAGTTGTCAGTTGAGGAAAAACACTGTTTATCAGTGGCATTAAAATTAGGGCTGGAGTATGCAAGTAGTACCCATACTAATAAGAGTTTGTATTTCTAAGCAGACATAGTCACGTTGAGTAGCAAAGGTGGGAACTGGCTCAACTAAGCCTTTAACCACATTGTCAGTCTTTCCTTTTAAGCAGCTTTTCTGCCTGAAGACAGTATGCCATCAAACTAATGCCCTAAAAATAACGTAATTTGACTCAATAAGGCTGGGAACTTGATTCTGCAGCCTTTGTACATAAAAATTCCTTGTGAATTTGGCCATTAACAGCAGCTATTTATTGTCAGTCTCTCCTACATTGCCTCCGTACAAACATACAAATCCAGGCCTGCGAAATGCAACAACTGTTTGGCAGATAATTGTTGCTGTGTTCTATCTCTGAAGTTTGTTTGTTTTCTTCCTAGGAGTATTTAATCATCCTTCATTTAATTTATTTAGACAAAGTAGAACATTACTTTTATTGATTAAATACTTCTGGTGGAACAAAATCAAAAGGCTTTCATTTCAAAGTGTTTTAGTGACTGGACTGTTCTGCTCTGCTTGTGAAACATAATTACACTGCTTCCTAATCATCAGCTCATCAATAAGAGTCACAGTGTAGGCGCCTGTTACATTACAAAGAAGCTTTTTACTGCTTTAATCTTTTTTATTATTATTATTCAAAGCATGTCATGTTCTGATATAATAAAGTACAGCAGAATCCCTCCATGGGGTAATCTCATAAATTACTAATACACTTGTAACTGCTGACTTTGTTATCAACACTACATTTAAGGTTCTGCCTTCAGAGTGAACCTTTTGCCTTTTTTTAAGTATACTTTATCTGTATCTTTACAGAACTAGTAACATATCAATGAAGTAGGCTCCAATTATATTCTGTATCTTTGGGTGGAGAAAAGGGGAAAGCAGGGATGAATTTTACTGAATACAAAATACTCTTTTTAATTGCTGAGAGACACTTGAGAAATAGGATTCACTTAGAAGGCTTGTCAAACTTCTACTATATGCTACCAAGTGGTAGGTCCCAGATGGTGACAGTCAGCTCCCCAGTGAAGTCAGTAACATAATTCCCACTGGCTTTAATGGCAACAAGACTGGACTCTAAATGGAAGTGAATATAGATTAAGAAGTGCTGAATTGGAAAATATAGCTCTACAGTCAGTCATTTGTGTAGATTTCTGTAATAAGGCAGCTATTTTTCATCTTGCTTGCATAACATGTGAAAAATTAGGTATGCTAAATACTGCCAAATGCACTCTAATCTTCCATTTGATGGTGACTAATTAAGACTTTCGTACTCTATAAGCAACTATACTTCCAGCCAAGAACACAAACGCTATTGTGACTTGCTTGAGTGTGAGGTTGTTATTTTACCTCAAGAAGAAAAAAACCCAGAAGTACAGTAAAACTGCAATAAGCATGATTTATCACTAAATTAGAAGGAAGGAAAGGGAAGGAGTTCTGCTTCTATCCAAGAGACTCATTTGGTGTTTTTAGCCCTCTCCTCTTCAAACTTCAGTCTCCTTCCCCCATTTCCTATTCATCTTTACAACACAGAATTGATGGGTGTATAATTGCATGAAAATGTACTCCATACATAGCATAATTTGAATAAATATTATTTAGTTAATACAAGTGTGCCGAACATTAATTTTGAGGTGTATATTTCCATGTATAAATGACCATGGCCAGGACATGCTAAGAAGTTCTGTATAGCTACATGCTAGGAAGAAGTGGTAAGTTCTGGATAAGCTATATACCTGATTGGTTACCCTGTGCATTAGATAACATCTTCATGGCACACATTACGAAACTTAGGAATTTCCTACTTTGAGAGTTTAGTTGTGTTTTCTCAAGTCACAGTCTGCGGTCACTTTGCCTTTGTGATTGCTCCCTGAGTTAGAAAAAAGCCTGACCGTCCCAGAAGCCACAGAATGTATGTATCTTAGAAAAAAATAAAAGGATCAAACTTGATGGTGATGTAAACTGATGGTTTTGTTGTGGGAAACAGCATTTATCACAGCACAGGCTTTGGTCCTGTGCTTCCAATAGTAAAGATCATCCACGCTGATCCTGTGCTATCATAAACACTACAGAACAGTTTGATCCTAAACATTTATAACCTGTGCAGTGCACAGTGTCTTGAGCACTTTTGCTGGTAAAACTCAACCATCTAGATTTTTCCCTTGTCTTCATTCTGCTTCTCACTCAGTCCTCATGCCCAGCAGCAAAGATTTGTAGGACATGGCCATTTTCAATAGGCACAAATGGCACCTAGACATAGACTCTGCAGTATGTGAGATGAATTGAAATGCTGGAGTGAGGAGTAACCTCAGTTAATGCCTGATCAAGATGGATACTAGAAACACTCCAGAAATCTTTACATGGACAAGTCCCAACTCCATGGTCCCATTTAATTAGCTAGATAGGGCTAACCAACAATGTCTTTCTGTCATTCTCTCTCTTCTGTTACTAAAGAGGTTGCCAGCTCTGCCAGCTCTCATTTCATTCCCTCCCTGGCATTGTCCCCTTCTTAGAAATGCAATTCAAATGATTCAAAAGCAACAGGGCAGCATGCCCCCTGATTTCTCAGGATGACTCTTGATAGCACAGCAAAGGATATGGACATCCTATATATGAGTATCACTAAGTCCCTTTCACTGTTAAAAAAACACACTACCTAAGCATCAGTGTAAACAAATACAAACCCAGACAACTTTCTGTAAGTATAGCTTCATGTCTTGGTTGTTTTTTTTTTTAATTATTCTTCTTTTAAGCAGCTCTGGAAACTGGATGATTCATACCAACACCATTTCACAGCACACAACTTTAATCCCTGCCAAACATTCTTTCAAGTAACATTTCAACTCAAAACTGCCCTGAATCCTTGCCATTTGAACTAGCACATATTCCCTTTTCCCCTTAAGGTCAGACAGTTATTCTTTGTCACTACTTTTCTCTGGGAAGTACAGAAATACTTTCTGTAAGTTTATTTCATGGGCAATTCCCTACAGACATGACATAAGTCACGGGCTTGTTCCTGAGGACAGAGACCTTGATCATAATAACTACAAGGTGGAGATTTTTATTTTATTTTTTTAACTTGTGGACTCCAGCCTAGGAGCATTGCTTTGTTTTTATAAGAAGAGCAGCAGCAGAAGTTTGTCATTTGTACATTAGTGCACCATGCTGTGTCCAGCCATAGTACCCACTCTAAGTACAGAAAATGAGGACTTAAATCCAATAATTTTAAGACAGAGAGCGCATAACTGTGTATGGCCTGCTGAAGAGAGGGAGCTCTCTGCTCCTGAAAGAATTCATGCACTTTGCATTACAAACAGCTAAAACTGGCAGTTAACATAGGCATAAGAATAATAAGAAGCAGCTGTTCCTAGCAGTATGTATTATTTGAATAATGAAGATCCCTTTAAGAAAGTCTCCTCACACATCTGTTTTGGGTGGGGAAGATAGTTGTTATTTGGGAGAAGAAGAAAGACATTCAAAACTACCCTGCAATAAGCTCTTCCTATTACCCTTTACAGCTGCTCTTCCTGCTGAGCCCAACGGCACACCAGAAGGATAATACCAGTAAACACACCTCTCACCAGATCAGTAGTGCCCAATTCAGCTTTTCAAACTTTCAGCTGATCCTTGTATTATCCCTTAGAGAGACAACGATTCTCCTCTCTGCCATTCAAGTTTTGTTTTCACTGGGGCAAAAATCAGATCCTCTGGAAAAATCAGCAACAGGTTTAAGGTAAAGCATAAATCCTGTTCTCAGAGGACATCTACACACAAGGTGCATTTGTATTTTCAACTACTTATTGAGGTACCTACAAGCTGTACTTTATGTGCAAACTATGAAGAAAAATAAGAATGTGACTTACAGTTCTGGTGACTCTTGGTCATACTCTCTGAATCCAAAGCATGGTAGAATTCATACGCTGATCGTCCCAGAAGCTCCTCTGGATGGTATCCAATCAACTCTGTTATTCTTGGTTAAGAAAAAACCAAATATTTAGAATTCAGGTTGCCTGAGCTTTATCCTTATTTGTGCAGGGTAGCTATCAGCTCTAGTCCTTAGACTACCAGAATTAAAACCACAATATAAGAAATTCTGAACTTCCAAACACATTAGGAGCTGTAGAGGACTTCTGCTCACATTCTGAAATATTTCCATGTTCAGCATAAACTGCCTCTTACTACTACTGGAATAAAAATTCCTAGGAAGGTTGTTATGTGTCTTGCAAATTTTCCTAGGCCTATTGCACAGTATCTCTTATAGAAGGTCTCAGCTAGAAAAACCACAGCTGACAAAGTTCTCAAGCTATCCACTACATGCAGAAATTCCCAACTACCATCACTCAAAATAAAATACATGCGAGAGGGGGTAGTGGTGGCAAGATCAGGTTTAATACTATGCGTACACTTTAAAAAAAAGGCGTTAAATCACTATTTTGGGTACTGCACTTAATAAAATAAAAATGCAAGCTGAGACATTAAGGGCAGTTAAAAAAAATCAGCTCTTTTACTTAGTGTTTCTCAGTTATATGAGAACTGTCGCATATGGATTAGGTTACTTGGTGACTAATCCACAAACTAAGTAGGATTTTACACAAAGAGTGATCTCAAAAATGAAGACATTTGCAGAGCCTGAGTATTCAGGCAAGGACGGATTTCTCAGAAGTTCCTGAATAAATGGAAATAGGCCATCAAACGGTGCAAATTATTTTCTCTAATGAGGGGATGGAGGAAAAGGGTTCTTTTTTCCTAAACTGAATTTGGAATACCATCAGCACACAACTTTACAGGAAACAGTTAGTAAAAAAAAAATCATTCAAAAGCAAATATATCTTCTGGGAAAATAAAACAACATTACAGTTTTTCAAGTCAGCATCACTTCTGGCTGCCTTTTCCTAGCTTTTAAACTGCAGTAACAACCTGTAATGTAGCAGGCAGCAGTAGCAGGGATGACTACAAACTGACTGCTAAACTGGCATAAACCTTCAAAAGCTGGGAGGTTTGGAAGGAACGGTCAGATACATCCTGCAGGACATCACTGCTGTCAATAGTAGTGCCCAAGTTTCATGCCTCGTAACTAACTCCCTTGGAGAGGTTTTATCTGCCACCAACACGTTTGATTAGTGGCATTGCTACTTTAAGATTTACATCCTCAGGTCTGTGTACTCCTTGGAAGGACAGCCTTGGCCCAGCCCTCCAGACACAGGCATGTCTTTACAAGACACACATGTAAATACTGTAAAATACTCAGAGCAGAGCATGGCATTCATCTCCTGGATCCCCCTCCAGCAATGAAGACACATAAGATGGAGCTATTTTGTGTATGGTTTGAACGCCAAGGCATTGAGTCAGCTTTCCCTTGCCTCCACAGAACTGTATAGCTCACATCCCCAGGACACCTTGGTTTTGTCACTCTGAAAACTACTCTGTCCTGATTTACATGGAACAAACCTGAATTTATAATGGTTTAGTTGAGCAAAGACTGTAGTTGATTTTATTGGGCTCTCCCCCAGAACTCACTCTTCTGTTTCTGTTTACAGTTTTATTTATACATACAGTTAGACTGACAAAGGGGATGGTCTTGGATTAGATTTCAAAGAGTTCCTTTTTTGATTCTCTCTTCACACTGACAAGCTTATGAACTTTTAAATTGCACCCCAGTCAAATCTGTAACTTTTCTCTGAAACCACAAAGCAGAAGTTCTCATAATGAATTGGTCGTCAGAGCTGAACCATCAAGAGAAAACACCAAATACAGAAGGAGGCCTAATAAACATACAGCTCCCTAAGTAGAGTTGCTGGTTGCCTTTACACAGTCAGCTGGAACACACTGGTGTAAGTGCCCAGAGGCTTTTTCCAGGACTACTGTAAATATGGTCTTTAAAAACAGAAACTATGGCCTTTGGTTATGTAACGTCACTGTATCACAGAACCACCAGCCAGTCAGTTTGGAGCTTATCACAAGGAAAAGGCTTTTCAAATTCAGGAAGTTGAGGATTTACTCTTAATCCAGTCACTGGGAGCCAAGAACCAAGTGGGGGTTGAGCGTGGAGAAGGAAAAGGAAATAGAGATAATGGAAAAAAAAGAAGCATCATGTACTTAGCAGCACCAATGCAAATCCAAAACCACATTACAGTCTTCATAGGTTTCAACAGTGTAACTGAGATAGCAAGCAAAAAATACATGTTACAGCAGGCTGAAGGACTCAACTCTTACCATGTAGGAATTGCAATCTGCAAAAGTATCTTTTCCAGTCCTGTAATTCCCCTCTCAGATTGCTCTGCATGGTTCATAACGAGCACCCTTACTATAAAATAACTCTTCTTGTCATTCCCCAGCACAGAACGACTCAAGGTGATGTCCTGCTGTGACAACATCAAATTTAATTGGATCTAATGTAATCTTGGATGAAAGTCAGCAAGTGGTGGGCTGATATCATTTTACTACAATCAACTAAAAACTATACAGAAAGATAAAACAAAGATATCAAAGAATTACCCACAAACCCCAGAACACTGGCCAAATTCTAAACCCACACCTGGCAACAGTGAAATGCTAATCAAGATTAATGGTTTTAAAAGTTACTTTTTTTTTTTTAATTTCTTTAAAAATT
>JANHGN010001977.1:38905-54848 GCA_024605025.1 Megaceryle maxima
GTCTTAGGAAAAACGAGTAACAACCTCAAATCATACCCTGCTGAAGCTACCAGCCCCCGGGAAATCCCATCTAGAGCAAAGGTCCTCCACAGACCAAGGCAGCAAGGATGATGTGAGAGGAGCAGCAGCTATGCTGCTGTCTATGCCCCTCCCTGGCGGCACAACAGGGCTCCAGGCTGGGCCCACCACCGATTTAGCTGGCCAGAGGCTGTAGACAATTTCATCAGCCTTAAGAACAGCAAGATTCTTAAATGAGTTAAATGATCTGATGGTTTAGTGTCACAATTTCAGCACACAGGTTTTGTCCTCTAGTACACACTTGAGAAAAGCATTTATTTTTTGTTCTTTTCCTCCCTCAAACAGCTCATTCATAATTTTCCTTCCTGTTTCTTGTTGAAACACTCATTTTGGAAGAAGTCTAGAACCAGGAATGGGGTATAGATTTGTAATACATTCGTAGAAGTGGTTTGGGTTTGGATTTTTTTTGGATAGGGAAGAGGCTGAGACAAACTAATGCAGTTTTTACTTCAAAGTATGAATGAGTTATGATTAATGGATGAGTTCAATTTATATACCCGCTGCAACTGCATCTGCTAGCAACTAGGGATGGACAGCGAGCAAATGCAGAGGGACAAGCATTTGCAAAGCAGAGCCCACCAAGCCCCCGTTCAGAACTCATGAGTGCTGACAAAAACGATGCTGGCTGCAGCTGCTGCATCCTCCTCCTGCTCCTCAACATCCTTCCCTGGCAGCAGCCCACTGCCCATCGTGCACACAAGGGAACAAATGGACTCAGCCCCAGCACCACTGGGAGCAGTTGGTTTATCACCTTTTGCTTCTCAACATGATCGTTTAGTAGCAGGGAAGAGAAGACATGCACTGGAGATAGCCTGCACAGGCTGCAGATTTATCATTTCATGTCCCTGCCCTGCAATTCTAACTGCACAAGCAGGGGCCAGTTCCTCCTGAGTACAAAGCAACGGATTTCAGGAAATTACATCAGGGCTAGCATTTAAAATACAAAAAATACACAATAATATTTTTGAATAGTATGCACTTTGACCATAATGACATTTAGGAAAGGGGAAGAAAAAAAAAAAAAAAAAAAAAAAGGTAAGTGACCATCTGCTCCCAAGCTTGTTTCTGCTGTGTAAAGAATGTCAAGGGTCTTTTTTTACTTTTCCGGAAGCAAACAAATGGTTTATTCAGCAGGGATCATGGCTATAGCCCAAGACAATCAGCCAAGTGTGGGTTCAGAGAAAAAAATGACTTTTCAGCTCTAACCCCAGACCCTCCTTTCCATTTTTTCCCCAGCTCATTAAGTTTGCATTAACAAAACATGACCATTCAAAGGCAGGAAGGCTATTCAAAGCATTTGTATTCTTAAATGCCTCCAACAGTGAAAGACAAACACTTTACTTGTATTATCAGATGATTAAGTTTGCTTTTCCATGTATATAAATTGTATTACTTATACAAACACACACAGAGGACATAGGATCACTCACATCAAGGCTGCAGGTTCAAACCCTGAACTTCTCAGCTGAGCACAGCACTTAAAGATATAGTTAGCTTTAAAGCATGCAGTTACAGGGGTTTGTGGGATCAGAGTTCAACATTTTTTATTAAAATTACCTTCCTCCAGCTGGAGGCATCTGTAATGTGGGCTGGGAAGAGGCAGGGAAGAAGGTTTGGGCTGCTGTTCATCCCCCTCTCATAACCCAAAAGCAGAACCAAGGTGTTTTGCAGACAACATCTAGCTTTCATGGTAACTCTATAAACCCCACTTAGCACCCCTCCTTCCCCTTAGCATCCCTGGCTGCAGCAGGCAAGGGGAACTGGTAGATACGGGTTTCCTGTAGTACTTAACAGGACATGCTCACATTTCAAAGATGGAGAAACAGTATCAAGGAAACTAGGCACTATCAGGCACATAAAGGTAGGTGACAAGTACCTCCAGGGGCCACTATGCTGCTGTTGCCTTTCTATACCTTTCCTGTCCCCCCCAGGAGCCGGCCCAGGGAAGCCCAGGCACTGGGAGATGCAAAAAATGTGCTCACATCTGCTGCGTCCAGGTGCTTTGTGCTGGTTGTAAACACAGGGTGTCATCTGTGCTAAACCCCTGAAGCATATTAGCTACCTGAAGATACTCAGTTCACGGCAAAGCAATATGCTGGGCATCACTGTGGCAGCCCTAGTATGCCCTGTATCAGGTAACTTAGCATAATCATATTAATATAAATAATAAATAACAGTCCCCCATATGGCTGCAGTTACAGCATTATAGCTTGTTCCCTTCTCCTGTGAAAGTCACTAGCTACTAGTACACAGACAATATACATACATTCAGAGACTGATACATCAGAGGCTATTCAGTTATTGCCACTATCAAAAGTCCAGTTTGCTTTAGAAAGAATCTGTTTTGTGGAAGAAATGCAAATTAAGGCATGGCTACTGCAAGCTGCCCCAGAAATCCCCATTGTCTTTCACTTTGCTTTAAATTTTCTTCATTAATTTACCTCTGGGTTGGACTAGAACATTAGCATAAGAAAATTCAGCTTCCGATGGAAAACATTTGAGAAAGCCAGGACCAAATAGAACTGGGAGGTTAGCATGAGGAGACTGGTGCAGAACTTTAGCCACCAGTTTCCAATACATTTGAGGTCACTTTATCCAGGAAGCAGCACCCCATATACACCTGCCAGAATTTTCCAGGTCTTAAAGAAAGGTAACCATGAACTCAGTTTACCCTGAGCTTTAGAGGGGGGTGTTTGTCACTGTTGCTTTTCAAAATAGCTGCTAACTAAATCTTGAAATAAGGATGTATTTCTTGTTTTTTGGGTTTTTTTGTTTTGTTTTTGTTGTTGGTTTTTTGTGGGTGTGTTGTTTTGGTTTTTGTTGTTGTTGTTTTTCCTACCGCTTTTTCCATCTCCCCTCTACTAATGGGAGTATCTCAGTTCATGAACCATGGCAGTGTATCAGGGAGACTGGACTGAAATTTGCCAGTTTAACTATAAATTAATAGCACATTCAGAAGCATTATGCTGTAATATTGTTGTTCACACTATAGTTACAATCATGGATCATAGCCAAAATTGTGGTCATGTAGCACTGGGAAACCTATAAAGGAGGGAGAATCCCTATCTAGGTGAGACTGGGAGATGCTGAAACGTGTCAGAGAGCCTCTGAAAAGTGCAGTGGCCTCCCTGGGGTGACTGTCAGAGCTGCAGCAGAACCAGGAACAAAACAACCATGTCCTGTGTCCCATGTCCCTGTTTGTTGGGTTACCCATGGTTCATATTGTGCCAAGGCAGCATTTCTTAGTTTGCATCAAATTTTGAGACAGTAATTTTCAGTCCATGTCTCAGTCTATATTAAATTTTGCCAAATATTTTCTAATCAGCTCTATTTTGACAAATTTTCTAACCACTGAAGTAGAATTTCTTCATCAACAAGAAACTTTGAACTGTAATAGCGAATGCTTATTGCAGTGTTTATGATAACCTTTCATGCTAAAAATAGCTCTTGTAAACAAGCTTTGATTAATTCCCACTGTCAGGATGTGCACTGTTCTCAAGTTTAAGAACACTTTTTCCGTAGATGCTTGCTCATTTCCTTCAGTCCAACCTCTTGGAACGAGGCTGAAGGCTCAAAAATCAGGCTCTCCTTACAAGATGTAACTGCTTGGGTATAAACAGCCTCCTAACAGCCTATACTGCTCTCAACACCTCTGATCTGACCCTAAGGGGCCTTTTTGGTCAGTTCAGAGTTAGAGAATGATATAACAGGTTTCTACTAGAGGTCACATCATTACTTCCACAGAACATGCGTGGTTCTGTCTCTCATCCTGGATCCTACAATTACCAGAATGTTGCTTGGCTACTGTGCATAACAGCCACCAGACTATAGCTGCCACTCTAGAGGAGGGTTGTAAAAACTGCCTGATGTCGATAGGCTACAGTTAGGGAAGATGTAACAGCAGCTCCATCCTGCATCAGAGAGAGCAGCTTTGAGACAGACTTGTCTCTTCCTGGTTTCTTGTTTTGCATCAAAGGAAAACAACTGACTTTTTTTTTTTTTTTTTTTTTTTTCTTCTTCTGTCTTGACAGGGCAGTACATCCTGTTTAAGGGGATATTTTCAATGTGTTGAATAAAAGCTTTCAATTCAAATACATCAAGAAAAAAGCTACTCAAACTTAAAGCCTCAGGAAGGGCTCTTATCACCAAGTGCACAAGCAACTTGGATAAAGAAAACACTTATTTTAGCATTGTTTTGATTGCAGAGTTTGTAGGTAGCCAAACCATTCAGATGCTGCTCCCAAGAAGCTGCTTCAAGTCCTTCAGACATCGATGCTGAACAGCAGGATGCAGCACTCTGTCAGACCAGGCTTCATGAGCCCCGTGGGACCTTATGGTGCACCTTCTTAGAAAAGGGACACCACTTCAAGTAGGTGAAGCACTCAGCAGCCAGCTCCATTTTCATTCCTAGCAGCAAGCAGGGTTGGCACAAAACTATTTTTCCCCATTTAAGAAAAGCAAACAAGTAGACATGCTATTTTTAAAGCACCGTTTTATGCCACAATGGTCTGACATTAGATGCTGCTTGTCCAGACATTCAAAAACAATGCCCACATCACTTTTCCCTATGGTTTGTCTTCTCTCTTAAAAGCCTAGAGAGGAAAGCTATTTTTTCCCTTCTGCTCCCTGCTGGCTTTCCGGCTCTGTTGTCTCCCTCCCTTGAAACAACTTCACACTGGCTTCCTCGTGGCCTCCCTTCTCTCAAACAACTTCCCGTCTGCTTCCCTGTTCCTTCCCCATTTCTGCTACTGTCTGCCTGCACAGGAGCAACTCCCATCCAGTTTCCTTTGCTGGATCTCTGCACAGAAAAGACACCTGGGTGACCACACAATTGGGATGAGAATAAAGCAAGCTGAAAAAATTGTGTTTGCCTGATTAGCCTGACTATAAAGTCTGTAGTCATGACACACAGAAACTCACTGGTACCAAAGAGTTCTGTTTCCTATAATGCCTTTGTCATCAGCATGGTCGAAATAAACAAAAATTATTGGCACCACATGCTAATGTCTAAACAGGCTTCCTAAAATGGCTTCTCTTCCTCATACTCAGACAAAAAGAGACTGAGGCATCCTCAGCAACTATCATGACATTAGCTGTCAAGACAGCCATTCTTTAATGAGAGGTGGTTATTTCTCTTTTGACATCTGTTCTGCCCCCCCCAAAAAAAACCCCAAACAACAAAAACAAACCCCAACAAGCTAATTTACTATCTATACCAGAGAATAATAGTGGACAAGTACTGCTATCATTCTCTGACTATACTAAAGGACATAAGATCCCAAATCCAAAAGCTCCTCTACCGATAAGCATCAAACTGTCTATTTATTTTCAGCAACAACTTTATGGGTTCAAAACCTTTACTTGAAATGAACAAAGATCAGCTCTAAATTTATCCCAAACATTTGAAAGTAATGATGGCAAAAAGGTATTATGCCAACAGAATTAGGATACATCTTGAAAAATATTTAAGATTATAATAATTAAATTATATTTCTACTTAGCATTCCAATTATACCGTGTACTGTTCTGTGCACAACATGGAAACAGTATTATAAAGCTATTGTTTCAGTTTGCTTCCTGTGATACTAATCTCAATCAGGCCGTCAGACGAACAGCCTGCATTTCTAAATGTTAAAGGCTTCCTCTCCAACATTCCCACACAGAATTGCCTACTGTGAAAATCAAAGGGAAATGTGTTACTAAGTAAAGCAGCAACTTTTATAAAGCAAAACCTGGTATTTTTTACCCTTTTGAACTCTGAGATATACAACCAGCTATTTCCTATTATGATAGGATACAAGGGCCAAGCTCAGGCCCTGCAATGCCTGCAGGAGACATGCACCCTGCAATCCAGAAACCGGGATTTTCAGAGGCACGTAGCAGGAGAGCTCTCAATGAAGGCTCAGATTCGTGGGTTCTGCCATTCACCTGCTGGAAGAATGTGGGCATAGATTTCCCTAGATCTTGGCCTTCTGACAGATAAATAATCATTATGTAGACACAGCTAGTAAAACAGCCCGAGTTACACAAGTGAAAAGCCCTATTCCGAGTCAGGGAATAATAGGAAGGGGCATGAGACACTCAATGCCAGTGGACTGAGGCTGGCAAGTTGCCTACAGCCGTCTCTGAAATCCCATCTGGAGCATCAGCTTGCAGAAAGCTGAGGATGCAATCCTGGGAAGAGCCTTACTCTCTCTGCTCCCAGCAAAACTGCTGTGAAACTGACACGAGATGTGTCAGCATTTGAGAACAGTGCCCACAAACAGTAATATAAAATAAAAACTGATGTACCAGCAGGTTTTGATAGAATAAATAATAACAAAACCACTAATCAGTAAGTACTTTTTTTCTTCACTACCTTTTGAAGCATTTTTCAAGCTGCACTGCAAGCTTATTTTACTGACACTGTGTATATATATATAAATGCAGTAATTGTTATTTTAATGTCCTAATTAATGACAGAACAAGTACTCCCACTTAACTCCAGTTTACACTAAGTGCCTAGCTCAAATAATCAGAACTATTTCCATGAAGACAACATAAAGCAAATAGAGTGTCTGTGGGCTGGGGCAGGCATTTGCTTCTAATACACACTGCAGTTCCCCACCTCCTCTTTTCCCAATTTACCTGTCAGAGATGAAACAGTAACACCCAGGCTACCTGTCAGTTGAGTCAGGTTCCTCAAATGGCCAAATTCCAGTCTGCTAAATATGTGTGTGAAACGGTAGCAGTTTTGCTAAGGCTCAGAAAGGGTCTAGAGCACGAGCAGGAACAAGGGCATGGACAGGCATCACACAAGCCCAGTGTCCATTTTGCACCATACTCTTGTCAAAATGTGAGGAGCAGCAAACCTCTATATCTGTGACCCAAAAGCTGTATCAAAAACCTATTACTTTGAATTAAATCAGATGTCCTTCCAGTGAAAGCCAGTATCCTTATAAAGACTGAATTTATTCGGAATCCCACCATCAAAGACTTAAAATATGCTTTCACAGGAACAGATGAGAAAAATAGCATCCATCAAACATTATCTATATTAAGAAGCTATTGTACAGCAATGGTGTTAATCAGTTATGAAAGGAGCTATTTTTTCAGCAAAGCTTACCTGCCAGAAACACCTATATTCAGTTCTACAGCCTTGCCTCCCAAGAGCAAGCAACAGTTCTCAAACTGACAGAGATTTACTTTGGCCAGAGCAGTACTCTACATTCTGTGAATCTCAGGGGTCTCAGCAAGTGTAAACTGTTGGGCAGCACTCTGAAGTCATAAATCTGATAATGAAAGTTCTCTGGTTGCACTTTATTCCAATGCCTGATAAATTTTACCTTTCTAATATTCAGGGCTTAAATTTTCAGCCTTCTTGTTTAGCTTAGCTAACTTAAATGTTAGCTATACTCAGAAGAATAAAAGTAGCAGATGAGGCCTTTACAAGCAGTGCTACTCTGGCTAGAAGCCCTTTCATTTCTCATTTGTCAGAATTCTCATTGTCAGCAAATACTCAGCTCTTACAGAAAATCTGTCCCTTGAAAGTACCTTAAGTTCAATTCCTCAGAGTGGAAGCACTGAAGATTTTAAAACCTTTATCTGTATCTTCAGTGTCTAAAGATGCAGCAATGGGTAAAGCAGCATTCGACCAACACGCATATTTTACTGAGAGGACTTACTCCAAGTCAATATTTAGACTGGGGAGGTGCATCAAATTTAAGGCTAAGAAAATAGCTAACATAGAGGAAGTCTGGAATATTAAATCACAGCCTGTTGCTACTCTGACGCTTCATTCCAGATTCCTTTCTAACTTCTGGGTCCTGGTGGTACTTCAAGAGAATGCAAATCAGGTACATGAATCGCATTGTTTTTCAAACACTGTCACAGAAAAATTCTATATGCTTGTGTATGTATGAACATTATAATAGAATCATATTATATGCATATATTGAGTTGTCAGGACTATCAAATGATATAAACCTAAGTCTTAACACTACAGAAGCACTAAAACAAATGTTTTATCTGTAGATTTTTTCCTCACCAAGTTTATTTTAAAAAGTTCACTTTAAACCTAGCAGTTTCCAGGTAAGCAAATGTCTTTTCTGATGCTGACAGTATCAAACTATTTCATGTCAAATTTCACAGACAGATGCATTATTTATATCACCTGTTACAGCCCTTCAGAAGTTTGCTTTTCCTACGCTGTGTCAGTCTCCAGTTCACGCCATGTAAATATTTGAAAAGCTGAAGCCAAGTTTTTATGCAAAAGTTACTAAAAAATTGGCTTGGTGTATACCTTGCTTAAGAACACTTACCTATTTACACCACTTCTTCAACTATTAATTACATGATGAAATCAGTGATCATTTCCAAACACTGTTCAGCAAGTAAACTTTTCACAGAAGTAAATGTTAGAATAAGTTTCTATAAGCTAAGTTAAAAATATACACATTTTATACAATAGTCTTAGGAGAACTGAAAAAGGTTACAAAAAAATTAAAGAGCACCCTGAAGCAGAACTGAATTTGTCATATCTTTCAGCCTAACAATAAACCAACAGCACACTCTTCCACAAAATGAGACACTTCCTAATAACATTTATTAAAGTAATTGTCATGCTATGACTCAACTTTTTCTAAAGAGAGGAAGGGCAATTGTGACCTTATTGGGAGTTTTGCCATTAATGAAGGAAAAGATGAAATTTTGGGTTTGCTTTTCACAAACAATGTAGGCATTGTTTAGTTAACGTATTCTTGACACTTACAGGTCACCACGTGAAAATTCCCCCAGAAACGTCAGTTGTTTTCATTGATTTTACAAACTACTCAAACCACAGCTTTCCATCAAAGCAATTATTCAAATATAACTGCAAAATAAGAACACTGTTAATTTTATCAGTCTTCACTGGCTATGAAAATGATGCTGGTTCACATTTATCTGCTAGGCCGACAAAAGTGAGATTCTGATTACACAGAATCCATTCATGTCGAGTATTTAAAAGTAGTTTGCATTAGCTATCTTAGTCTACCTCATCATAAACAATCTACCTGCTATTCCTAACTGGTGCATAGCACAGTTAGTCCGCTCAGATGAAGTACTGGACTTTCAGAACTTCACAGCTGCGTTTTGAATGCACTGGCACAAACATGTTTAGTACACCAAACCAAAATGTACTCCTTTCAGCATGGAAGCTTAAGATGAATGTTTGAATTCTGTTTGAACTCTTAAAAGCTTAAAATCTTGTAACTGAGCTTAATAAACCACATTCAAGAGTTTTGAGAGGTTTTTGTTTGGTTTTTTTTTTTTTAGAGGCAAAACTGCATCAGTTGTTATTTTGGTAATGAAGATTTTCTATGACTAATATCACTGGGTTTTTGTATCCCAAACAAAATATACATAGTTCTGATGAAAAAAAAAAAACCTCACCAACCTATCTTTAAATCTAGTTGTTTTCTCACAACATAAGCAGTTGTGTCCTGTTCTCATTCTAGGATCCTCTACTCTGACACCATGCACAATATACCAAGCTGCCATCAACTAGCATTGACAAGTTCTTCTAGCCTGATCTTACCTGAAGACAGAAGCTTGTGAGTACGTAGGAAACTGATTGCCAGGCGCATTATGGATGCCTTGTCCAGGTGGGAACTGATGTTGTGGGGCAACGGCAGCTCATGGGCCAGTTCGTAGAAGACTTCGGTCTCTTTGCTTCTTCTACACCTTGCTGCATCTCTTGATTTCTCCTTCCTCCTTTCAGAACTGCTCCTGGTAAGTAAAGGAGAGAAAGAAAAAAGCATTTCTTCAAATGCAGTTCACAACCTGAGAGAGGCACTTACAAATCTGCTCAGCAACGAATCCATTCTGTCAACTGGTTTAAATCAACAGAACAGACTTTAGTATTTATTTGCTGCTTTTAAAATGGGAATTAGGAGAAGACTGCCACATCTGAAAACGCCTCAAATTCTACACAAGTCAGCCTTTGGACATCCCCATTAAGTGTAATAGGATCAAGATCTGCCTTAGGTGAGAGATTTGAAATGAAATAGCAACTATTATTCCTGGGATTCGGGAAATGTTAAAAATAAAAACTTTATTTGTTCAATCTAAATTATTTTTCTCGAAAAATACTCAGGGATGAGGTGACAATTCATTCTAAAACCAGAATAATTACAGTGCATGTGTCTGTTGTAGATATTTCAATGTTGTAGAATTAATGGACCACACATTAAAATAACAGTAATAATAGGGTATCAAATTATGTTTGTGTATAAACTCGGTACTTAATCCAACATTACTCTGGAAAAAATCACCTTTCCTTGACCATGAAGGACAAAAATGGGAAAGAAAGTACTGTTACTTGCAAGAAACCCTTCATTCATAGAAGCTATTCTAATTAAATTACCTTCTCTCCATTGTCTATGAAAATAGATTCTTTCTTGAGTAAAATAACATGACCAATAGAACGAGCCTCTGTCAAACTATGCATAGAACAGAAGAGCAGGAAATAACTACGGGAAGGCATTTTATGAAGCAAGTATGCAAAATTAAGCCACTGAGGGACATAAAACTAAATTTAACATATGAGAAACACAAGGAAGGGCTATGTCTGTAATGAATCTAGGATAGGACAGTTTAAGAAGGAACGTCACTGACTCTAAGGTTCTTTTATAAAGCACAATTTTCATTTCAGAACATGACGAACCGGAATCCATTCAAAACCATCAGCTATTTCAACCCATGTTGAAAGTTTCCTTCACTTGCATGAGTTGAGGTTTTGCACCTTAGTCATGCCAATACAAAATGTATTTCTTTTCAGGTATGCTCCTGTAATACTGTTCCAGTGCAAACAACACAGCTTGGATGAGTACAGAAGAGGGTGTGGAGAAGATCAGCCCCACCGTTTTTGCTGTTGTGGCTGCATATTCATTTCTAGAATCACCAGCGGCAGCTCTCCATTTGCAAGGCCACCTAAAAATAAAACACCTCATAACCTAGTTTTTTTGAGTGTCAGTCTAAAATAGTGAGCCTATAAACTAAAGCTAGATCAACAACCAAAAAAATCCTATTAGAACAGGACATTTCAATAATTAAATTCTCTATTATGAAGATGAGGGAAACAAATATTAATCTCATCACTTAATCCTATAAACTATTTGATCATGGCTGGTCTCATATAATTGCATAAGATAGAAAAAGAGTATTAATATATAGTAATATATCCCAAAGTAGTTGACCATTTCTAGAAAAGCTAGACTGTCTTTAAAAGCTTCTAGCATGGAAGCTACAGGTGGCTTCATAAATTAGAAAGAAGAAAAAATAGTATTTAACATACACCCCAGCTAAGACCAAAGTTAGAGTTTGCTGAGGCCCAGACAAGGCTGGGCATTCAATATCATCACGCAAAGCAGAAGTGTGCTTACCACACACCAGTATGGCCCTGGTGCTGCAAAAAACGTGAAGCCGGGCATACACTTAGGGATCAGATGGGCACGAGCCAGTGGGTGTGCTAACAGGGCAAAGGGCCTTATAAATGCTTACAGTATCTTCTCAAGATCCATGATCAGCCCTTGGCAAACCTCTTTCACAATTATTTTGCCTGAAGTGAATATTTTCTAACATGCCATCCATCTATTGCAGGAGGTACACACAGGATGAGACCTTCACAGGTTTCAGTATGTAATGTCAGGAGTCAAACTTGATAGTTAATTCAAAACCACCACTCAAGCGATATGCCCAAGTTTGAACCTAAAGGATCAGATATTCTCAAGATGACACTAACTCCTTACTTTTATCCATGCCATACTACATCCACATAAAAGTAAGTCCCTTCATACAGCTGTCTGAGAATGTACAACAGAAAATGCCTCATGTCCTCTCAGGACAGGTGCTGGGAACAGAAGAGCCATGTGAACTACTTACACCAATGCCTTTTTTCAGAGGTATGTCTTGCTCCCTAAAGTAAAATGTTTACACTGTGCCTATAAAGGTGCCAGACTAGAAACAAACCTTCTTCGTTTCTAACTCTACCAACAAAATAAAAGAGTAGAAACAAAACAAAAATCAAACAGATCAAAAGCTAGGCAGCAAAATTAGTGAGAATTTCCAATTGCAACTTGGAAAATTTAACTTGAACCATACACGTTCAAGCTCTGCCCTAAATCCAGAGCCCACAGTTTTTTCATTAGAACTAACTTAGGCAAAACAAGATCCAATCCATCCTCGTTTAAATACAAAACCTTAGGAACCAAGGCCAAAGCCATGTTGCAATTCATGCAGTAAAAACGTGTTGTATAAGACAGGGTCTCTCATGATGCCACTCTGGCCACAAAGAAAAATATTTAGTTTTGCTAACCTCTGTAAATATAATTTTGAAGTGTGGCTAATGAGACAAGCTGGTTTCATTAACCATGGGTTGCTCAAGGCTCCTAATAACTAATGCTATGTACAGAGAATGATTTTTGTTTTTTCTCTGCGCTACAGATGCTTTCCCTCAGCAGTGCTTCTGACTGTTGTGCTGTTTCTCTGCAGAGAGACCTCTTCGTTCACTACACATTGTGCAAGGGCTTTCTCACATCAGATTCAGAGGAATCAGCCCACTTTGTTTCTTTAAAAAGACTTTCTTGATCACCTGTTATCATTTTAAATAATCTGTTGGTTAAACATTTCCCCCTGTAGCTTCCTGCACCTCAATTTTCCTTCCCTTCTGCTCTCACTCCACACACCTTCATGTTGCTTTATTATTTTAGGCAGCTCAGCACAAGCACACCAAGGACCAAAACACCCACCCCACAACCCACCCAACAGACAGCCATCTCCACACCACTCACAGCCTGCCCTTTGGAAGGCCAAGAAGAAAGGCTGACACCAAATCCTCTTCACACATCATCAGGGCAATAGAGAAAAGCCCCAGGCTCTAGCTAACTTATGAATCATTCCCTCCTGGCACATAAACCACCCACTTATGTGGCAAAAAAAGTGCATATGTGTGCGTCACTGTTTGGAGAAAGTGATGCAAGCAGAAGCAGAAACCTCACTCACCCAAACTGGTGTCCGATTTTTAAAAATGAAGGAGAATGAGAGAGGCGAAAGCCACCACATATCAAGCCAGCCATACACTGGTAACAAGACCCAAGGTATTGCAGAGGAAGCCTCCTGGGAGATCCCCAGCGCTCATTCCATCAGGAGTCCCAGGATGCAGTGGGATAAGACCCCAGCTGGCCACACCGGCACCTTCACATTGCAATCGCAGTGTGACCATTCATGATAAAATGAAAAAAAAAAGGGAATAAAAAAGCTCAAATCTCTGTTGGAAATGGGGAGACCAAGCTGAGGAACAAGCCTGGGGACTCCATCCAAGATGCAGCTACTCTGAGGTTGGTAGGGACACTGGTGGAGAAGGAAGACGCTGTTTCCCAGCAAGGACTCTACCAGTGCTGCAGGACAATGGTCCAGGGCCTTACACATGCGCAAGCCACAGGGAATGGAAGAGTGCAGGCAGTTCCCTGCCACAGAACTCAAGTATGGCACTGTACCCCCAGGACAGCTGTTTACATGATTTTTCACTCCTCCCTCCTGGTGTGTTTCGTTGGCACTCTGAAAACAGAATTTAGGGGCTAATGCATATGAGTAAAGATCACAAACAATGGGCAAGTATTTATCCTCTCAGGTGAAGCTCCCAAATTTTCAAGAGCAAAAGCTCTCTGTGCTTCTCCCAAGAATCCAAAAACCAAACCAGTTCCAAGAGTACACCCATGCACAGATGAGCATGGTAGAGCATGTGATCCCACTCACCAGAAGCATCTGAAGGGGTGTAGGAATGACCTGTATGGGTCCTGAGAGCCAGATTCCTATCCCATTGCTCATCCCTGACAGCCCCTTGCAACACAGCTTCACCAAAATCATCCAGAATGCCTGCAGACAAAGGTCTTTCACACTGGTGGTGATGATCATAATCTCGCTTTCCAAAGCCTCTCTTAGTGTAGGACTGGAAACTCCAGGCACAGCAATTTATTGACAGAACCTGAAGCCCCATGTAACCAATCTGGCTTAAATACCCTTGCAAAACTATCACATCATCATAGGGATTGTCTTCCCAGCACTCACTGTTTGTGACGGTTGTGGAATCTGGCAGCCATGAGAAATGCTGGGGCTGCCAGCCTAGGTCAGGGGCAGTGCCGCTGCCACTGCCCTGCCCGGACACCTGCAGAAGGTACCTGTGACTCAGACACAGCAGATTCAGCTCTACAAACACTGGAGCAAACAGATCACCCCCAAACATGGGAGCTTATGTGCAGGCATATGGCATCACTCACCAGTCTGAAGTAGAGTTAGGCACTCAACCTTCCTCGGCTCAGCAGACAGGGACTGACCTGTGCTTATGGTCTCATTTCTACTGCCTGTGACTGTACTCTCTGCAGTTTCAGTCCTACCAGTACTTCAACTCCACCACTAATCTCTGCCCACCACCTCCACCCATATGTTTCCCTGGTCCTTCCCACATGCAGTTACCCCCTCAAAGCCCTTGGTACCCACTCAGCTGATGACGGTGCTGGGTGGTCAGCTTCAGCGATCCTCCCTTCCGTCAAGGACATCAGTGACCTCTTTTAAGCTGATGGAAGGGACTTGGCAAGATAGCAATCTTCTGCTCAGGTTTTCGCCTCTTTCCTCAAGTCCATATAGGTCGATACTTCTGTTGCATACACACACGCTTGCTTGTTTAAGACTCGACAGCACAGTAATTGCACAGAATTCACCTTGTAGGCTCCAGATCACAGAAGCTTTTAGAGAAATTGTAATCTTCACCTCGCGTAAAAATACCCTATATGTAACCTGGTAGCCTTCACTTGTACATACGTACAAGTGTACGTACGTGTGACACCTTTGTACAACACTTTGAAACACACAGTTCAGACTGACTCGCTTGAGTTTACTTCATGATTTTGGTGACCCTTGGACTTTGCTTCAAACTGCCATGTATGCAAGCTAGTAAAACAACAAGCATATTACTTTATATCCAATGGCTGGTTATTAAATGTTTCTGGCTCCAGCAATTTAAAGGTCAAGAATCCACAGTTAATTAAGCTGTCACATGAAATTTCTGTACTAAATGTTCATTTTGAAAGGTTCAGAGTTAAACCTTCAAATGCTAACTTGTAGAACCAGAAAAATACATTCTAAGGATGCAAAGATAAGAAATTTTTTTACAGTACAGATAAATGAAAAAAGATCAGATGCTTAGCATAAAAAAAGATTTTCCAATTCACACCTGTAAAAACTCAACAAAAATATTTTAACTGTCTGTACTATCTTAGATAACAAAGATTTATTTCAAACTAGCAAATCCATTTTTTTGCTGTGTGTTTGTATTTTGCCTTACCTTCTGCTCAGCAAATCCTTAGATGATTCGAACCAGGGTAATATCTAAAAAGGCATTTTGCTGACTGTGAGGCACTCCACAGCTATCTCAGAACCACACAACTTGACAGCCCCAGAGATATGCTTGCACAGACACCAAGCAGCCAGCAGTCATGCTTACTTAGCCTTAAAATTCCTGTAAAAAGTATTTGTAACCATTCTACCTGACAAGTAGTTTGTTCTGGATGGCATGCTGTGCTTTTTGAAAGCCCACTCAGTTAAAGTAATAAAAGTGACCATTGGTAAATAAAAAGTGCTACAAACAGCAATTTACTTGCTGACCAGGAACTCAGGCCAAACTACGAAAGCTGTGAATGAAATCCATATACAGTGCCATACAGATCCCTCCTTATACCTGTCTCCAGTGAAAATAATTATTTCTGAAGTCTGAGGCAAAGCATCTCACCACGGGAGTTTGAGCTGCCAGGAGGAGGGGATGCGTTTCAGGAAACCCAGAGAGGCAGGAAAT
>JANHGN010001977.1:54948-71780 GCA_024605025.1 Megaceryle maxima
AGACAGCGATGGAAACAATAAAAGAAGCGTAAGGGCGCAGAGAGCAGGGAGAGAGAGAGGGGGAGGGGGAGGGGGGGAGGGGGGGGGGGGGGGGGGGGGGGGGGGGGGGGGGGGGGAGGCTTGAAAATATGTGGAATGCTCATAGGGGGCAAGTGCTAAAGCAACATTGCTACACACTGGGATGTGGTACCCAGTACACAGACAAAACAAATACAAGCTATGCCAGAATGGGGAATTTGTTAATAGAGGAAGTGAGAGTTCGAAGGTAACAAGAAATCTACTAACAGACAGGACTATTACAAAAATAAGGAAATGAAATACCTTCCACCCTTCCTTTAAAGCTGCCCTAACTTACAGTAACTCACCACTGACTCCTTAGTCTGACTGGGGGATTCTTGTGTTTCTGTACACGTCCACTAAATAACAAATTCCTGCTAGTTCAGTAAAGTTTGGCACCAACTGCCTTATCAATATGTGATGAAATTCTTTCCAAGTTTAAACTGAAAGGCTAGATGACAGTCAGGAAAAATAGGAGTGTTTTAGGGAAAGATGAGGGAAGAGTTCGTGCTAAGGGCGAGGAACTCATTTCCATTTTCATTAGGCCTTTTCAAAGGATGCTTGGCACAACGACGGGGCGGGGGGGGGGGGCGGGGACTTGGCTAGTACAGTTGGAGTATCAAGGGATGAGGTCTAAGTGAATACCAAACTTTAGGTGTCTTTGAGCATATTTATGATTCACTAAGTCCATGTCACCCTAGGACCACCACAGCTGACAGTAACACAGCCAGAAACATGTTTTCTTGAATGGGGAACACTTTGGATCTTTAGACAGCATAAATTTAATATGAACTTTAAAACCATGTATAACACAAACTTCTCCAGTGTCTGAAGCTCTTGTGGTACCTTTAGTCTTAATAATTAACACATACTGGATCTGTATTTTATTTATTTTCATGAATATTCCTGTCATTTATTTCTGAAAAAAAAGGTGGTGCTGAGATGCAAAAGCATTACACCTACACAGTTTTAAAACGCTTATACCACTAGCATCTTGTTTCAGATGACTATCTGCATTTAATGAAGTTATTAAAAGTTAACCACTTTGTACCTGCAACTTAAAGAATCATTGTGAATACTGAAGTTGTCACAACAACTAAATAGTACTTTGGGCGTTCAATGTTGAGAACCTTACTGAGGCTGCAGGAGTACTTACATTTTTTTAAAGCATTTAGGTTCACTATATGTCACCAGAGTCTGATAAATTTAATCACAGTAAGCAAAACAACGTCTACAGGATTTATGTTCTACCGGTTTTTCTCTAGTTTTATGAGTACCTTGAACCAGAAAGATAAGTATTAGGATTTCGGCAGCCATTAATCTGGTCCTGGATTATTTTACGATGCTATGAGTGCAGCCCGTCCTGCAGTCACCACACCAGCACAAGCCTGGTACCTCAAAGGACATGCCAACACATTGTTCCTGGGGCAAGGCACAGCCCCGTGGAACCACACAAGACCCAGGTTGTGCGGAGAAGATGCCAGGCTGCTGTGTGATTAGCAGTTAGAACAGATAAGAGGCATTGCTTTTTTGCTTTTTCAATCCATTCCCTGCATTCGGGCTGAATGACAGACAGACTTTTCTCCTGGCTTAGTTTTCAGGCAGAGCAGTTTCCTACTCCAAGTCACTGCATGCTCAGCAAGCCCCAGTGCTGGTCACAGAAAAGGTCAGGACAGCTCTGAATCACCCTTATAAAGCTGCTGCAGCCCATACTTAAAGCTGATCAGTGAAACATCTCCTCTGCCTTCAAATTTCCTTATTATTTGAGAAGAGAAGCAGTCCAGCAAGGACAAATCTCAGAGGAGCACAAAGTCATTTAAATTCTGTCTCTCCTTCCCAGACTGGTTTTGCGCTGCTCTGCTCCATCAAGATACAGTATCACGGATTCCTTCCCTGTGGCAATAAACACTTTAATACCAGCCAAGATACAGCAAGCTTCAAAGATAACCTGCAGACTACAAAAGCCCACCACTAAACAATACAACAGAAAGGACTGTTTCAATGTTAGCCAAAACTGAACTAGCTTTCAAATCAGCAGGTTTTTTTGGTGGTAATAAATGTACCATTCTACTTTTCTCCCGTTTCCACTTACACACTTAAGAGTCCCTGCACTGCAGCTAGAGCTGGAATCTCACTGCAGCAGCGGGTATAAGTTTATGACAATGACCAACCTAAGATCTCTATCAATGATTTGTGTTTGAGAGATTACAGATCCTTATCTTGTGGCATTACTTGTAGTAATCAGTCAATTTTGACAGCTAATCTAGAGGTCCATAAGTATTGTTGCTTAGAAGATCAGCAGGTATTGCTAAGATCTGTTTTCAGATAACCCAACTATTTACCTACTCGAAAAAAAAAACCCACATACCAAAGGATGTGCTTTATCTCTTCACCAGTGGGTTAAGCTAAAGGTGAACAAAGTGCACTTTGCAGGCTGAGGTGGCCCCAGAAGTTAAACTCAAAATCAGCTTCATTTTTCAGATGGGACACAGACTGCATCCCAGCCCGTACCAACCCACAGTGCTGGCATTATTTATCAAGATGGCGCAACTGCAGGTAAATGAGTACAATTTTTCAGTTGGGCTTTATTCCAAGTCTAGGGGACAAACAGTGCCATCCCTTTACTATCAGTGGTATGCACACCTATGCTTCAGCCTCAAACCCACTTAGACAGAAACAGCTGAGAGAGTCACATTGATCATTATTGACAAATTCTGAGTTTTATGATGTAATGCCGTTTTACATCTTCAGCAATACCTGCTGACATTTGTGGGTGAAAACCCTGGCACTTTGGCAGGCTCAGACCAATATCCCATGACATTTTATCTCATTACACTGGTACATTTGATGACAGGTTCATACAAGGGGCTTTTGTGGGTAGGAACAATGAGGGAGGCGCACACAGCACAGGAAAATGGGTGGTGACCACCAAGGGCTGGAAAAAAAAAAAAAAAAGACTCTTTCAAAGGAAGGTCTTTGAAAACATTTGTTATACCCCACCCAGTTATTTTCACTACAATATTTCAGTACATAAAAACAACATAGGAAAATAAACAGCCCATGCTTCAATATATTGTAGGCTCTCCAACCCCTGAAAAGAGTTAAGCAAGACACAAAGATGCAGAAATCTTCACCAAACAGAGCCTTGTAAGAGGTCTGCAAGCATTCACCAAAACCTCCTTCACCATCTTTCTTCTCTCATGCTTTCATCTACAGGCTCTCTATGTAAGCTGACTCAGACATCTTTATTTCCACAGTAATTAAAAGCTAGAACTGTACTGGCTGATAAATAAATGATAGTATTTATAGGGATCATAAAATATATTGCCACAATTTTAAAAATTGCTATAAAAGTGAACGGCCCTCCACAATGCATTTGAGCTGTGATTTTTTTGTTGTTGTTTGCTTATTCTGCCAATTAAAACACAAACTAGAACTAAAAAAAATATGTAAGATGAAACAGCTGCAAGACAGAAAAGGAACAATAAAGCAAATTCATAATGAAATGGGTCTCTAAAATCAGCAGATAGTTGTAAACTGAAGGACAGTCTTTGAAGGTATGGAGGCCATGCTCTCACACAGGCTTGTCTCCATTGCAGTCAGCAAGACTACCAAGAGAGCAAAGATCAAGCAGCTGAAATCCCAGCCTTGGGAACGCAGAAAAAGCTCCTTCTAAGGTTTTGGGCTGCTCTGTGATGATGCCTCTACAGTTCTCTTCCTCCCAAGTTCAGTAAACAAAGACAGCAGAGCATCTAAGAAAGGAGATTTGGGCACTTTGTGCCACCTTGTTTCAAGTATGGGGTCTCTGCATTGCATGCTCTAAAGACTGCAGTGGTGGCACATAGCAGCTCAAAAAGAAAATGTTTTGTGTCCTAATGCTCAAAACACTCACTAAAATTACTTTGCACTGTTGCCTGTTAATAAGCCATGCCTTGTCCTTCCAAAGTGCCAAATCTCCTAATATAAAGGTAAAAAACCAGCTCTTGCAATAAAATCTTTATGAAATTATGCTGACCCTTCTTTACTTTTTGGACCTCAATCATTTTAGTGGGTGCTTGATTGTAATGGAAATTAATAGTTTCTCCCTCTATCTCTTGGTGACTTGTAGTCATTCACAGGAGATGGATGTCTAGAAAGACAGATTAAACAGCCATTTCTTTGGCAAGCAAGGAATAATAATTCTTGAGAATAACAATGCAGGCACTCTAAATTTTGATCATTCCATGTAACACAGTTTCCTCCACTTCCTGCAACAACCATCTAGTGCAGATCCTGAGAGCCAGGCTATATTTTTTGCCCTTTGGGGTGTGAGCTTTGTCTGTACAAACACCCTGAAACAGAGCTTATTCTTAGTTCATGCTTTCTTTTCGGGGGCTTTTTTTTTAATACAGTAGCTCTTTTATTGTCTGTATCATCTTAAGTCATCAGGTAAACTGGAATAGTTATAATTTTGCATGCTGTGATTTTGATCTCTCATTTCAAGTCTGTCACTAGTTTAAGTTAATAAAAACTGAAGGTTAGTAGTTTGAGCTGGGGTAAATTGTATTCTCTTACCATGAGGGAAAGGGACTGAACCAAAGGGTCAGGCTTCTTCAGCTAGAAAAACAGCAGTCACTTCAGCAAAGTTAGGCAATTCTTCTAAACTTACATCTAAAATCAGGGGCTGGAGTGATGTAACTTGGAGGCAATCAGTGCCTTCTCCGTGCACCCCCCTACACACACTTTCAGGTCCTGTCAAAGCCTCCTTTGGCTCCTGGCAAAGCCCTGAGGAGTTTTCTTGGTGCTGACCTGCTTCTCAGCACCCATTCCTGCAGCAGAAGCCAGAGGGACATCGAAACTGAGGTACTTGAGAAGGAAACAATTGTGGCCTCTCCACACTCAGCTGCAGTATTTAAAATATTTTAAAAATTAAGGCTTGGTTCTGTCGGGAAACGGCCGCTAGCTCTTCTGATGCATTGCCTTTAGTAAGTACTCACTAAACATAAACTTTCAAAGGGAACTGATACAAGGGCAGCCTGTGTTGTAATACTAAGTAAATAACTGGATGCAGTCTTTCAGTGTTTCTTGTTTTATTGTTTCCTACTACTGCCTCCTTTACTCCTTAAACTTCTATTTATCTACAATCAAAGGATGGTTACTCTAGACAAAAATAAAAGATTATCATAAATAGGAAGCAGCAAAGCTATGAAGCATTCAGAGTGTATGAAAAGGTAAATTCACATAGTCACATTTCTTCATATTTTCTTGGTCTTACTTCAGATTTAACATATAATTATTTTGCCATTATTCCTGCTGGAGCTTTTATCCTCCATAAAGTTAAGGAAAGAAGGCAGATAAGCACGTATTTGGCCTGATTCTCATCTTCATCATGGTCCCAACAGGGCAGAAGGTGGGAATCTAATAACTGTAAATAAAATCTGTTTATGAGAAAGCTAGGTAGGTAAAACTCAGTTCTTCCAGAAAAGAAGCTAAACTTTGTTTACTTTGATACAATTCACAATGGTCAACTTACTTAACAAGTAATACATTATAACCAGGTAAGTGTTGGGCATCTATCAGCACTTTGCATCTGTCAGGGTGTGGTAGCTCAATATTTCACTGTTTTGATTCTAACTGTATAGCCACCAAATTTCTGACAAGAAAACCCAAGATACACATACTGAAATGCATGCAACTGTATTACTACATGTATAAAGGGTCACAAGAGTTACACAAAACAGATGGTACTTCCCAAGGCAGGGGCAAGGCTGCTCTCATCCATTTGGAGCTGTCTCAATAACTATAAACACTGTTTTGTAAACACACCTTGTGCTTCCTTACAGCAGTTCTTGGAAAATGTAATTCTTATTCTTCTTGACCTTTAAATTAATATAAATATACTAAACTGCAGAATTGTTCCAAAAAATGACTGCTTGCTTAAGAGAAGCAGAAAGGGGATAAAAAATGTAATAATTTAAAAAAAAAAAATTAAGAATCTGCACTCGCTGCCAAAAATGAGAATTTTGTTATTAGAAAACACAACTGGGATGGTACAGAGGTCAAAAGATGAGGTATGCTGGGAAACTAAGGAGTACTGCATCCACCTGGAGTACTGCGTCCAGTTCTGGAGCCCCCAGCACAAGGAGAATGTAGACATATTGGACTGCATCCAGAGGAGGGCCACCAAAATGATGAGGGGAATGGAGCACCTCTCAGATGAAGACAGACTGAGGGAGGTGGGGCTGTTCAGCCTGGAGAAGAGAAGGCTCCAGGGGGACCTTCCAGTGACCTTCCAGTACCTGAAGGGGGCCTACATGAAGGCGGGGAAGATCTATTCAGAAGGGTTGGTAATGACAGGACAAGGAGCAATGGCTTTAAGTTGGGAAAGGATAGATTTAGACTGGGCACTAGAAAAAAGTTCTTTAATGTGAGGGTGCTAGACCACTGGAATGGACTGCCCGGAGAGGTGGTGGAGGCCCCATCCCTGGAGTCATTCAAGGTCAGGCTTGATGGGGCTCTGAGCAACCTGCCCTAGGTAGAGATGTCCCTACTTGTGTAGGGAGGTTGGACCAGATGACCTCTAGAGATCCCTTCCAGCCTAAAACATTCTATGATTTTATCATACCACAACACTACCCCAAACACTATTGTGGAAGAAAGATGAGGCAGGCATAGAGGGAGCATGATGTCCCCATGCTGATACATGCCAAATCCAAAAGGTAATGCTGCTTCTTGCCTTAACCTGTTCTTTTGAATTGTATTTGTATGCCAGTATAGTTAGCTACATTTGTACAAAACATGCTGCTGTGGCCAAAAGTAGTTACAAAAAGATTATTATCCCCTTCATGGACAGAGGGGTTAAAAAGAGAAAGTCCTTTCATACAGCACACTGAATGTGAATAAATTTGTACTCTTTTACTGGAACAGCCTTATACTACTGTGAAATAAATTTAAGACTACAAAACATTTATAATGCAATGCATATGGAAAACAACACTAATAATTAAAGAGCATGGCATAGCACACCTAATGAGTCAATCTAAATTGTACAAATATGATTTAACTTTGTTTAACATAGATTTTATTCAATGATACATTAATAAAATAACAAGCCGTAGTGAAATACACTTTACATGCATCCTATTAATTTTATTCCTGTTTTTTTTTAGAAAAATCCTATTCAAGATTGTATATAACAATTACAATATCAGCTTCTCTCCCTCCTGACACCCCCATCCCCCTGTTGCTTATTTATATTTTCAGGTAATGGAATCCCACCAATTGCTGTTGACCCTCTCACTGGTCTTTCAAAGAAAACTTTAAAACATTGGAAAAAAATTACAAGGACTCTAAAAGAACAACTGTAATTAGCAGAACAAACCCATATGGGTGAACATTTCAACCACCTAGAGGGGTCCAGTATCTCAGATCACTGACTAAGAATCAAATAGGCAATATTCATGAATAATAGTAAATAAAGCTTTGCTGCTTACCAATAAATGTTTATGATAGCTGAAAAGAGGTTCTTTAGCTTTAAACAGCAAAAGCTGGATGAAATCTTTCTGAAAGTACAGTGTGTAAAACTGACTCACAGTGTGACAAGAAATAGGAAAATTCACTGCTAAATTTTCAGTTAAGCTTCACATCAAGAGTGGAGGTAGGGTGTAGGTCTGTGCTTCTGCAGATGCAGGGATTTTATTTGCTATGATTACAGCATGTTTTATTAAAATCCTGAATGAAGACATTTCCCTGAAGCTCTGGCTTACTAACAGCTCTGTGAGAAAGATGAATGACAGCATCAAACCTCATCAGTCCAGAAAGTAAGAATGCCAACAACTTGTCTAACCTGTAGATCAGAGGTTGCTGAATTTGCTTGAATTAATACAATTTGAATCTGAGCATTTATTTAAAAGAACAGCTCCATTAAATTGAGCAACTTTCAGGGATGGAGAACTAGCCCACAATAACATTTAGTAGGTTGCTCTACTGGTCAGTCACCTTCACTGTCAAAATATTTGCACAGATTTTATTTTCCCTCCATAATAATTAATTTCTTACTGCCTATTTTTACAGGTCTGAGGTTATTTTGGGCATGCAGGTGTGCCAACCCACTACCATGTTCAGTCTGCATTTTACATCCTGAAAAACCTCCTAACCAGTTGGTCTTTGCGTCACTAATATGTTCTGTGCAGAAACAAGGTACAAATTCAAACCAAACATTTAACATGAGAAAACTTCAGGCTGAGCAGGAAAGAATACAGAATTACAAATTGGAGTCTGGCCAGAAGGGAGAGGGAAGACGGAGAAACAAGCAAGATAAGCTATGGGGTTTGGGGAGAAATAAAACCCCACACAAACACTCCCACCCCCACTCCCACCCCAGTTCTCAGAAAATACAGTGTTTTCATCTCTATTTCTCCTTCTGCTTTACGTATGTAGCAGCTACAGCAAGCTGTTACTTAGGTGCTTTCACAATTACACTGTTCACTAGGACTCACCATCACACAGCTTTGCTAGGCACAAACATTTCTACATACAAATTGCTCTGGACAGTAAAGAAATCTAAGAGTGGCTACTGGCAGTGGCTGCAAAGCCTGTTGCTGTGTGACCTCTCCCCAGCATTAGTTTCCATGCAAAGAACTGGATGCCATGGCGCATACTCTCCAATTTAGGATTGACTCAAAACAGCTTTGCAAAGCCAGTCTCAAAACATGTCTTTCCCATGCTTTTGGGAGCTGCAGCCATTTAAATCATCATCTTGAAATGTTAAACTCCTCACTTCCTCATTTCAGCATTCAAATCAAAACAGCAACAAAATAACTGGGAAAAACATCCCTCGTATGGGGAGTGGGATATCCCACGCCTGACCCATCAGACTCCAACTCAGAGCAGGGATTCAGTACTGACACTCATCCCCACACACAAACAGGGAACCCAACACATGGACAAAAACCATCTAAAACTCCATACAGACAATGGTACTTGCAGTACAAAGGAAGAGGACACACTGAGAACACAGTGGGGTCCAGGACAAAGGACTAGCCTGCAACACTACAAAGGCAAACTCTCCCCTCCCCAAGCCCCCCTCTAGAGGATCACATCACAACTCTCTGGGGGACCAATTCTCACCTCAGCACAGTAACTTAAATGGAGTTAGCCTGACTTGTGTGGATGGGAGATCAGAACAAAGCTCTTTAAAATAAGTTTAAATTTGTGTTATGTTTTCTTGACTTGTGTCAATGCCAACAAACACAAAATACTTTGCTCTCAGTGTCTCCTGGGACCTGGCACACTTCTTACACCAGACCAGCTACTAGTAGGTGGTGACTGTTTGGCATGAGAAGGAACATCTAAATTTTTGCATCAGCTCTGCTACTCTACTATCAAGAGAGAAGGATAAAGATATTAAAAAGAAAGTGGGTAGAAACAATAGTTGTGGGGCAAGTTAAAACAAAACAAGGGGTCTGCATGGAAAAACTAACTATATCTACAAGTCTATTACAAAAAAAACAAAACCCAAAACCTAATGAAAGTTTCACATAATTCCATAGGCCAAGGAAGAATGAAGGTCAAGCTAGTCTATGATCCAGAATTTCCAGTGTGTCAATACAATTCTATTTCATTACAGAAAAATGAATAAAATTATTGAGGAGCATTTGAAATGGATACCACTTTAAGGAAAATGCAAAGGGCCACTAACAGAGCTTCATTAAATGATGTTCTCTACCACAAAGAGGCCTGAAGCATGGCAAGAAGTGGAAACCAGATTTCTATCCAACCATCTCTGGAGGAAGTAGATAACATAATTCAGAAAATGGGAGAAAGATTTGGGAGTGCTGTCAGCAGACTTAGGGAGAGGAAAGGGAAAGCAGACAACCAAAAAAAAAAAAAAAAAAAAAGAAATCTCATGGGTGTAGAAAGACTTCAAGAGCATGGAAAATATTTTCAAGTGCAGACCTAGAATTAGATAAAGAAAGAAGTGGAGAACTTTTCACCCTAAGTGTCTTGCTTCACACAGCGTAAAAAGTGCAAGTGTGGCTGAAATACAGGAACATCTGGACTCTGTTAAGTCCCAGTTATGCAAGCACTGATCATCTTAATTAGTCAATCTCTGAGAATAATCAGAAGGACTAAGATTAATTCTGTTGAACTCCATAAATAGTACTTCTAAGAACAAAAGGGCCCATCCCACCCAGTAGCTTCATTCAGCCTGTTGTATCAAGACTTAGTAGATCAGAAATGGTCTTAAAGAAGCCACATTTCTTCTTTACAGTATCCTTGTGGGGATGAGAAGCTACTGCATAAAAACTTTATAGAAAGAATAAAAACACCTTCCATTAAACAGTACCTTCACATAAACTTACATAACTACAACTGTGCAGATGCAGCTTAGCCCTCAAAAAAAAGAAAAAAATATATCTGGAGTAAACCTTACATCGGGATCTATTTTCTGTTTGCTTAAATATTTTTCCTGATGCTGCTGTCCACTGACTTGCACCATCCTCACCCATGTGAAGCTCCCATGACTATTTAGCACTCGCACATTGAAGATCACTCCCTGCCCTTCTCAGAAAGGTACATGCTCTCCTAATGAGAGCAACTGTCTCTTGAAACAAGAGAATTTCAGCCAATGAAAAGCCTTTTGCACTGTCTTTTCCCATTTTGACCTGAATAAACTTCCTTTCATGGCTGTCTGTCCAAACTTTTCAGTTCTTACATGCTTAATTGCTAGTCTGACTGCTCATGTAAAAGATCTAAAAGGGTAATTTTCTAGTGTGCTTCTGACACATCGCAGGCCAGTAAGTGTTGAGCATTTGCACCCTCCTCCCTGAAGATGGACAGAAAGATCAAAACAAGAGCTTAGTCTAAGACCAGCTATTCTCAGGATTTAATTCTCTGGTAGTGTGCATCTCCATGTGTAATTTACACTGAGTTTTCATCAGAGACATCATTTTC
This sequence comes from Megaceryle maxima, assembly GCA_024605025.1. Taxonomy (NCBI): domain Eukaryota; kingdom Metazoa; phylum Chordata; class Aves; order Coraciiformes; family Cerylidae; genus Megaceryle; species Megaceryle maxima. The sequence goes on from JANHGN010001977.1 coordinate 65,941, forward strand.
CTAAAGCTCTCAATGTTTCATGATGCTATTTTCAGTAGTTTTGTGGTCCACCCCTCTTATTTCACTCTGCTATCAGGGAATAGGGGACAAATTGTTTTGTCCAGCATCCCTTCATACCTACAATATCAAAAATATATATGTAAATATGACAAATAGCAGAGCTAACCCTACTTCTACACTGGCATTCACAGTCTGGCCTTTGTTTCTAAACATGCATCAGTTTTGCTACTCCTTTTTGTTATGTCTTACATAAGCAATGGAGCCAACACATTACACTCCTTTGAAGACAGCTTTCATGAATTTGAACAGTATTGCAAAAGAACTTAATTATCTGCTTTCCAACAAACACATTATCAATAGCACACTTTTTTTTTCCTAAACACTTTGAAGCTGCAGAGGGAATAAGGCATGAGACACAGAATGGACATATTATAGAAGCAAAGCTCAAAAGTATTATAACATTATAAATTTATACCAACAGAGTTCAGCCACAATAAATAGTAAAGCACATCAGAATAATACAGACCCATGCCACTTACAAGATTAACACAAAGGTTTTTGTCAGATAAAAGTACTTTAGGAACTTCATAGATGTGATATTTTCTCATACATTACACAGAAAAAAAAAAACCACCATCATAAATCAAGATATTTATGCACAATAAAATATTAAAACAATAGTAGCTTTGCCCATTCTGCCTATAAGGAGTTGGCTGACCACCAGCAGCAAGACTGTGTGCTCTAGCGAACACTCTGCACAGGCACATGCATAAAAAGAGTTTCCCCAGCTTTCAAGGTGCCCTTGTCTTATTTTGGGGGGCAAGAAGAGAAGTTCACGTGCTTTCCCAGATTGCCTGGACCAACAAGGTCTGGGCTTCCCAAGGATTACAACACTGCAGCCACAGAGCAGAACAGCAATTGGCACCTATAGCTGGAGAAGGTGCACTGGAGAAAGGGCAGGTTTTTTGATGGTCAGAGGCGAATTATTTAGGAACGTGAGACAGTAACTGTCCTTGACATTTGCAAGCTGGCAAGGGCTGTACAGCAGTGTCCAGGCTGCAAACACAGAATACTTTTAGGTACTGCAGCTAGAGTTTAGCAGTTGTTCCCTATTTAGTCATTTGCAACTGAATGTCTTTAAATACTTTGACGAATTAAAAATGTAGCAATGAGCATGTCCAGCTCTTACATGACACCAATCATCCTTCAAGTACCCCATGGCTAATGTTTTACCCCGGACACTGGTTTTCTGTCATAGAAGTAATCTGAATTCCAAGCATTTAAAAAATGATGACTCAATTTCAAGAGAGATAAGGCTAGTTTACAAGGAAATTATAAGATTTAAATGTTTGTGTATGTGTGTGTACATTTATATACACACACATTAGAATGACTGTGCACACATACAAACATGCTGGGCTCAGAAGTCTGTACACTTGCCTTCCCATTTCTGAGCTTTTTGTGAGCAACAAAGACATGACCTCAAATTCCTCTTACAGTAAAGATTTAGTAAAATTTGGAAAAAAAAGGTAAAGAAAAAGACGCAGATATAGAGAAAGACAGACAGAAAGCATGAGTCTCACCTAAAAAGGACTCCAAGAACTAAGGCTTTCACAGTAAATATTGTATAACTCATTAGAAGTTTACAAGAGTTACGAGCGCTGCAGTGAGATAAACCATTTTCTCAGGTTTTGTCATTAGCAGGTACATTCCTCAATTGGGGATGGAGAAAATTATAGTGATACCTGCACTTCAAGCTGTGTACATGCTTTCACTTCACAATACTGTAGTATAGGAAAAGAGGGGGGGGAAATAGTAGTTAAACCTCAGAAAGTTAGCCCTGTCAGGATTTAGCATACCTATAATTTTATTGCTCTATGCCTCCCTTAAAAAAGGGCCCTTACTAGCATGGCAAGGGGAAGAAGACAATAAAAAGCAGAGGAGAGAAGTAGGTTACAAGCACTAGCAAACATTATCCATTTAAACTGCTAATGGCAAGCTCTGCTTTTATATTTTTATCATTGCTTTTCTGCAAATTACTTTTATCGGTGATAATTTACCTTTTATTTCATTATCTGGCACAGCAGACAAAAGGAAAACAGATTTGTTTTACAGCAGCTCCAGCGCTTGCTCTGTCCATTAACATTGACAGACAAAGGTAAATTAAAGCTCTTAGACTACATTTTCAGCGTACGTGGTACTGAAACCTCTGTATCTAACCAATATGTTTCTAAAAAAGAACAGAGTGTATGCTAATGCTTTTATTCTCTCCACACTGTTAATGGAAGCTTTTGTGTTTTCATATTTCAGCTTTTTCCCCCATTCAGTTCTATCTGCATCCAAAAACATCTCAGGGCAATTGAGGAGAATCAGTATTTTAAACAAAGAAATTACTATATTTCAGCCAGCTGAAAAGTGAAATAGCACTTTCCTTCCTTCCAGTTTTCTTAAGACCACAAAACCACAGAGAAGTGTTTGATTAAAATATTAAATATGTATAAAGAGCCCTCAGAGGAGGTTATGTTGTGCCAATGCTCCTCTTCATCCTTTTTTTAGGCATGTTTTCAGCTATTCTACTTATTTCAGTAAAGGTAAACAGATTGCTTTATGACTTTAATCTAAAATAATAAACTTATTTATAGAAGCTAATGTAACTACACAGCTGTTGTGGGCAAATGGTAGTCTTTCCATTTAAATGATAGTATAATAGCTTTGATTAGAAACAATTTTGCAAGAAAACCAACAAAGTATTAGCAACTGCTCTAAAAATGCAAGTAATAGTCATTAGTAAAAGCTATTCTCATAAGTAACAAAGTAACTTTGGTTCTTACATGAAATATCCTTTCACCTTTACTTACAAAGAAGCCATATTAGCAAAACAGAATTTTGAAGTCTGAAGCGACAGCCAGATATTCTGTCTTGCTTTGAAGACCACCAGTGCTACTATTAAAAAAAAAAAAAAATTAAATTCTAGATATTTGGGATAGTTTTAATTTGTGATATATAGACCACATAAGAGTTCCTTCTCAAAGGCAACAAATAATGTCATTACTAGTTATTCAGTCTGAAGTTGCCACCACAACCCAAGCATAAACATATATTAACATATAATGCAAATGTAAAAGCTAACTACAAAAGTATTTCCAAGGAAGAATATTCTACTTTGTAAAAGCAAAATTAAAGAGTTCTGCTACCATAATTTCTTTAATGATGATTCAGTTATCAGAATACAAATTATTCACTGATACTGTCAAATGCCATTTCATTTTTCTAACAAAAGATTTCTTTTTCTTAGAATAATTTTTCTAAAAGATAAATAGATATAGTTTAGTTTTTGTGTCCTTTCAGCAATCATTACATGACCAATTACAAAGAAATTTTACTGCAGGGGCAGGTTACATTGGTGAAAAAAGATAAATACTAAAGCACATGGAAATCTGGAAGAGCAAGAAAATTCCTGGACTACCACCAAGGCAATTTCAAAGCACAAACATGAATGTAATTTAATCATTTCCTTACAAGCAGGCTTGGCTACAGGGCTCCCAAAGCAATGATCAAAATTAAGTCACAGAGAATGTATTTTAAGGACTTTCGCTGAGATGGGGGAGAAGGAAGAACATGTTAGTTGATTATTTTTAACCATCTTTCCACAGATGAGTCTAAATCAGGCTTTTATGATTCTTCCCTGTCATAATCCACTATAGAGGTCAAAGGTTGAAGCTTTCCCAGAGATTCGCTGCACTTAACAAACACTAGAAGTTCCCCAAAATTAGTTTATATATAACAGCAAAAGTTCTGTGGCCATTTACATCCCATACAGTCCCATTAGTTTTGAACAGGGCATAAGCAGGGCAGGCAAATGCACAAAATCTCCAGATTTTTTTATTAGTTCTTTACTCATGCTTACAAAAAAGTGCTTCTTACACTCTTTAAAAGATACTGGAAGAGGATAACAAACCAAATTCATTACTGCAAACATACAGACAATTTGTCATAAATAGTGTATTTTTTTCTATTGTATTAAAATGATTAGTGGTCTATTATTAAACGTTACAAAAGGACTCAGGGGTGCTCACATTAGTTTTTTTGTTTTGAGCAGAGGTTCAATTACTTTGAGTAATTGGAGATTGTGAGCTCTACAAGCCGGACTGGAGGAGCAAGTTCAATACCCTACAGCCAACCAGGGGGAATCCTGGGGATGTACAGTTGGTGGGAGCTCAGCCTCTCTGTCAAAGCTGAAGACTTTCACTCTTACTCCAGGTATCTGACCTGTATGCTATTCCATGTCTATAATTTATCTTAAAACAACAGCAGAACATTGTCAGGAGGGAGAGGTCTGTTGAATGAGTGTGCTGAATTCTCTAGGAAATCATTGTTCCAACTGCAGTTAGGACTTGTTCTTCTAAAACTGTCTCAAATCATCCATTAAAACAAAAATATTAAACAAACAAACAAAAACAACCAAAACCCAACAAACCGCACTTCAAAGCTCCTTGAACTTTTAGAAACACTTAAAAAAAAATTAAAATAGCCAATATACTGGACATTGTTCCAGAAGTAGCTACCAGCACAATTAGAAAGGCAAAGAGAAGCTATTGAGTTTCTTGAGACATTGTCATCATCAGCAAACTCAGTTTCAGGAGATTTTTCTGCCCCAAGCTGTTCATATGGCATTGGGGAAGAACAAAGGGACATTAGGTATGCCATTGCACGTACTGCACAGCCCAACCAGGATCAGTGAAGAGTCGAAGGGCCCGAGGATGCAAGTCTCTTGCTCCACCAGCCACCCTGTCTCCAGTCACCCACCACCCACAACATTTGCTATGGGCGTGCAGGTGCTGCAGAAGCCATCATCAAACACTTGAAGGTTAAAGTCTTCACAACATGATGCGAATGAGTATTTAGCTCCAGCTGGTTTTGTGAATATAGTTGGTAGCTGTAAACCTATCCTTTTCACACTCAGGTGATCTTGGACATTACTGTGCCCTACAAATATCCACAGCTTGTTTGGCATATGATGATGTTTCAAAACCAAGATCATTTGTAATTATGGTTTTTCTTTGTATATAAGTAGTAGCAACCACAAAATATATTTAAGGCTATTTGCTGTATATGCAATTCTATCGAGCACATAAACATCCCTCTCGTCTGTCAGTTCTCCTCCTGCAACATCTTACAAGTCTGCACCATAGACTTCACACTTTCCAAGTAACAACAGATATAAAGAGCCTCAGCATCAGCATATGATAAATGCCCTCAGTTCCTCAGTAAAGCCACCCTACAGGAAGCAAATGCAAATTGCTGCCTCCCATACATAAGGTATGGTCCTGGGTACATTGTTATTAAATCATTAACTTTCACCTGTCATTTTCCAGTATTCAAATGTTGCTTGAGATAGACTTTGGTACTATTCCCCCATGCTGCAATTTGTTACCAAAGATTTGACTCCATTGATTGAACAGTGACAAACAAACAACAGCACCAATATTTAAGCAGCAAGAAAGCAGTTCAGTAATTACTGCAAATATTAATAATAAGGTCCCCATAATCCTTGCAAAAATCTGTTTGTTCATGATTCCTAGTCAATCCCTAAAACAGGGCCTTCAAAGGGCCCTAAGTCATGTTTTCTCTGCCTTCCAAGGCTATAACTCTGCACCCTACTGATGCTCTGGTTTATCAGAAGATGATGCTAGCCATGGATAGTATCTTATCTCTTGTAATCCCCAGTGTTAGGCCAAGGCTAGAGTTGTGCTAAGGCTAGGTAAAATGTGCTTTGTTGGGGGGGGGGGGGCGGGGGGGGGGGGGGGGGTGAGGGACGGGGGAGAGAGTGGAGAAAGGTG
>JANHGN010001978.1:0-14857 GCA_024605025.1 Megaceryle maxima
GGGGAGGGAGGGGGGTTAACAGAGAGCGTCTGTTAGGTCTAAGGGGCTGCCCTGACCCTAAACCGTGACAGTGTATCCATTTGTGATGTTACAGCAGCCCTCCTTTGGCTAAGGTCTTTTCACAGAATACCAGATTTATGGATGAAAATGACCTATTAGGTCATCCAAGACATCCCTCTGCTAATGCATTTATTCCCTCCTGTATATTTTCCAGCACTTGGTCTAGTCTATTGTTCAAATGACTCAAGCATCCACTACTTCCCTTAAGGGACCATTTTGGAGCCTGACAGACATTGCTGTCAGGATTTTGTTTCCTGTCATATTCCTCCTAAAGGTTCTTCTGCTTAATTTAGTTAGTAACTCTCTCTTCAGAGCAGTGATGAGGAACAGGACTGTAGATAGAGGACAATTATTTCTTACTTACTCAGATAATTCCTGTTGTCCCACTTTTGATGTCTCTGTCCTGCCCAGTTCTATTCTCCCTGGTGTTTATCACCTCACACTCCTCTTTCATGACAGTGGTCCAGCTTCAACTAGGATGGGATATGGATTTTGGAGAGGACAGAATAGAGGTATAAGCTGCAGATACATTCCCTCACACACCCCTGCCCCCACCTCATTTTAATTCTGAACAAATTCTTTAAGCTTTGTCATGAATACAGTATGTCTGCAATAATATTTCAGAGCGAGACTGTTAAATTCGTGTGGAAACTGGAAAATAGCAATCGTTTGTAAGAAATTTTGAGGCTTTATTCAAGTTTTCTTTTACATTTACCTCCTCTCCCATTAATTACTTATAACTAAGTGATGGGAAAGAGAGAAAAGAATGCAAAGTTCATGTTGGAAGACAAGCCACCAGGAAGTCAGGAAATTAAAAACGAGTGTAATAATAATGGGGTTTCACAAACAACATGAACTTGGCATCATTCCACAGCCAGAGTACTTCATGTTATAACGAGAACTACTATCTGATCCTTGTTTGTGCAGAACTAGATCCCTCTGCAACCAAGGCATTCAGTTTAAAGGGAACAGGAATATCACTTGTCACCTCAAGGACATACTATATTGTCAAAGCAGTGGAAAAGGCCTCCACATAGAGGACAGTCATGTCCCTGATGTATAGTGGTTTAACTTTAGTAAGTGACAGATGAATAGGAATTTACACCCTGATCCCTTTGTTGACACATCCATCCTGTGCTAACCCTAACCCTAACCTCTTCCCCAGCAGCTCACTACCACTCATGTTCCCAAAGGTAACTCCCACAGCCCGCTGGGGCACCAGCCCAATGCTTTTGGTGAGTATGCTTGAAACAAGAGCTCTAAATTGTCTTAGCTTGCAAAAAAAAAAAAACCAACCCCACAATACAGATCTTTTAAAGCATGTTAAAACCAGGACATTTTGCAAAGTTAGACAAACACAGAAATGGTCACAGCTGGGTGGAGGGATCTGTACATACAGCAGCATAGAGGGGGGCACCTTTCAAGCTAAATCTGCTTCCCAAGGAATGTAATATGGAAATATAGCCAGAGTTAAAGATGCCAGGTCAGTTTTAGCTTTGGGGATTTGTATGGCTTATAGGTATTTGCTACAATGTGGGCATATTAACACTAGTCATTTCAGCATATAGAACATCCTGATATAGTTCAGTATTCATCCTTGATCATCCTTGACTTACTTTCTAGGCTACAGGGTTGGAGAAAGAAGGATGACAATGCAAAGGTGAGGGGTGGGGATGAGGTTATACTGTGCTGGGTCTGTCATGACTGACGGAACAGTCACAGAGCTACATTCTTGATTACGCCAGTGGTGCTAAATACAGTAATTGAAGAAGCTGGTGTGAAAAGCTTTAGTTATTGGCTTAATACATCATCAGATTTTTGTGTGTGTGTTTTCTTTTGTTTCTTTTCTTGGCACACACTGGAAGCTTTCTGTGTTTCTCCACCTGGGCTCCATAGGTCTCTGCCATCTTATAATTAAAGGGCCTGAGAAAGGTGAATGTAAAAAGTAAGCTATTGTAGGGAAGGGGGACATGAGGAAGCAGGGGGATTTTTCACCGGATTTGAACTGTTTCAGACCTGCAATACACCGGGTTTATGTCCAGCTGGTCCTGCTTTGTGGGATTGTGTGACCTAATTATTTCTCTTCCAACCTCATTTTTATGTGACTGCAGTCCTCATTTTGAATGCTTTCCTCCATACAAATCCTAGCAAAGTTCTGTTGTCTCTTTTTTAATCTTATTTTCTCACCTTGTCTTTCTTCCCTTTTCCTTTTATCTAAGGAAAAAAAAATGTTTAGAAAAAAAAAAAAGTCTTAAAAACATTGCTTTGGGGTTTTCTGCTAAATATATCTTAGCATAGATTTCTCCCAGAAGGTCTCAACAAGAAAAACTTTCATTTCATATGTACCTGTGCACACGCCCACAAAGAACCTAATCCTTTCTAACATGCCACACCAAAGTTATCAGCTACACAATTTCAGCAGCACAACCTGGAAAACAGAACTTGTAACCATCAGTCTCCAGCACAGACTTGAGCAAAAAGAAAAAAATTATGCATGATCCGTCTTGGATCAGGCTATGAAGAATGAAGTGGATCTGATTGATGCAACCTCCATATGAGTGGCAGTGAATATGGATTAGCGCAGTGCATTACTCTGTTCCCTTTGTCATTACTGCATGCTTGAAAGCGGTTCAATATTAGAGCTTTCGTTAGGTTCCTTGGAGATATTTACTGAAGTACACATGCAAATAGCTTTCTCTCTAACTTTTCAAGGTCACCTGCACAAGCCTTCACCTCATCTTTCCTAATCTGTTATTGTCAGTTTTGTGTGGCAGCATTTTAGGCGATGGGAAGGTGTGACACTGTCTGGCCAGAGCCACATGTGTGTGGGTGCAGTGGTATGACCCAGCTTAGCAGCTGTGACCAAAACCCACAAACATCCATGCTGATGTGGCACCTCATGCTGTCTGCTGAACACAATGGTGTTGCCACCCATCGCCTGCAGGCTGGCACCTTCCTGCCAAAACTGATAGTCACAATGAAATTGTGAGTGGTGTTGCAGGCATCAACCCAGCATGCTCCCCTCCTTCTCTCACCCCTCACCAAAATAGTTTTTCACTTTCAGCAAGTTTGCTCCAGGGCTGCCGGCACATGGCTTTGATAGAGCGGTGCACCTGAGGCCCCTTCCTGCTGTCTCAGCTCATGGGTAGGCATGGAAGGATGGAGGGATGGGGTTTCCTGGGCAGCCCAGTGTCAGCTGGCAGCATGACCCCCCAGCTCCGTGGGGGTCCAAGGGAAGTCAGCAGGGTGCAGGTGCCCTGCACCAGGCAGAAGGGGCCCTTCCTCAGGGAAACAGGCTGCCCGGGGAAAGGAACCCAGCCTTGCTGCCCTCCCTGTGCACACTACAGTACCAAAGGCAGGCTGGCTACAGCAAACAGGGTCAGCACTGGAGGGAGGTCCTAACATCAAACCACCTCCATTCAAGAAAAGACAAAACCATCAAGCCTCCTCCATAATCTTGGACAAGAACAACCAATCAGGTGTGAGGCTCCTTGCTTGGAGATGTTTTGTGCCCTTCAGAAAGCATTCATAAATGGGGACGAAATATGCAGGCTCGTGCAGAAACCAGCTTCTTTTCAAGTCAGCAGCAGGCTTGGACGGCCAAGACCAAGCACATTCCCCCTGGAGCAGACACAGCACTGCTCCCTGAGGGCTGCTCGCTCTCAAGCAGCAAGGAGGAGAGGATATGAGCTCTGCTGTTCCTATGTAGGAGCTCCTTCCTTGGGCAGACTGCCTGATGTATTCAGAGGGTGATTAGTCAGGCTTAGCAGTAATAGTAGTCTGTTGAAGGAATGGACTTATTTTCCATTTCATTTGTTGCTGTACCTGCAACGACTAAAATGAGTGTACTGAGCACCTCAAATAACACACATTTCTCCAGAGCACACCATCACTTCTGGGAAAACAATGATAAAAATTACAGAGACCTTTCAGGACAACAAGGACAGCCCTCTATACCAATCTCCTGTTGGTGCTTGGTGCCTGGCATTGCAAGGTTAGGGAACAAGAGATTGAAGAGCTCCATGTGTGGCAGGCTGCTGCCCCCCACGGCCATGTTTGCAGCAAAGGGACTGAGCTTGAGGACCAGGAAGTCTCTTCCCAGATCAAGGTAGCATTACACCTACCAGCAGTGTTTGCTCTAGAGCTCTGAGACCAGTGCAGCCCCCTGGTGACTTACAGACTTTCATTTCTCTCCCAGCTTTCTCATCCTTCTCCTCTGGTGAAGGGTGTCTCTCCCTAGCATTGTTTCTCCAGGGCCGACAACTCACATCTTTATCTCTGTTTCAGCTCCCCCCAATCCTTCCACGGCACTTTGAGGTAGCTGTATTTCTTGTACCCTTCTGGCAGACTTTGCCGCATGGGCTCATGCTACCTGTTTTTCCTGGCAGTATCCTCTGTGTTCTTCCTTATGCCTTCAGATATTTGGGTTTCTTGATCTGACTGAGGCACTGGAGAGAAATGAGATGTTCCTCATGATCTCTAAAGGTCTCTCTCCCACGTTAATACAATTACTTTAAGGAGCCTTCTATCAGTTTGGTCCAGCCAAAAGTTTGGGAGGTTTTCCATTTATCTTCCTGGCCCCCCTGAGCATGTATTATCCACCTCTTTTCCTTGGAATGTTTTTCTTGCCAAGGAATTTGCACAAATACTTTGTGGTGCATTACTGACAGACTAGTGGTCCTTTCTGAGGAAAGTTGATTTGATCGTATGAAATGATTTAACTGGATGGGTCAGCCAAGCAAGGTGAGCAGGCTCTTGGTGAGCCATATTACTTTGGCTCAACTAGAAGACATGAATACAATGACTCACAGAAAAGGAGGAAACAAACCCAACTTTGCAACCAACTACTCATTCAGCTTTGAGCTATCTGGAGATCAGCTGAGGGCTAAGAATGCTCTTTATTTTATCTGTACTTGTTCACTCCATCATCATAAAAGCAGGATCAGAGAAAAAACAGGTTGTTGGTTTTTTTCTTTCTTCCACTGCTGCTTATTTCCTTCCTGAAGCGATAATCCTCAGAGCCATCACAACTGGTTGCTATGGAAGTGACTGAAAGCACAAAGAGAAGATTATGGCTTCAGGTGAAGAAACAGCAATGGGTGCAGATGAGCTCCTAAAACCCAGCTCTGAGAAGCAACACTGCAGAGAGGCATTAGAGGACTCTCCCTATTTTAGTTGTCTTATTTTTATGATGACTTCAGATCTGCAACAGCAAAGTGGAAGATTAGAGATAAAGAAGTCACCTGTAAATAAATGGGAAGATCTAAGGGGAGGGTTCTGTGAGGTTGCTCCCAGCAGTGCAAAAACATCCTGGACATTTGGGCTCCTTTCTCCTGCACTCAGATCTCAACAAAATTGCCAATCAGAAATTCCTTTGATCCAGGCTGAAGCTTGACATGGGTTGTTCTGCAGAATTCCTATAATGATCCAATGACAGACATCCAGGGATGTGTCCTTTTGTTGCTGAAAGAGGGGTTTAAAAGATAATGACATAAATCAAAAGGAGCTGTTTTTATTGAAGGAGTGCATTTTATTCCACCAAGGGATGTACCTACACAAAGATCTCCAAAGGGTATTTGTGTGAGGGTAGGAATGTGTCCTTACTTAGCCCAAAATCAGAGCAGCAGCCTTGGAGCACAGGCCTGTGGCAGCTGAGGTGCTGAGGACAAAGACAGCAGGTGGGAAAGGCAAGCATGGCCAGCTGGCCATTTCTTTCCATTTAGCACATCCCTGTCAAGCCCTCCCAGGACACTGCTGTGAGTTGGGGCAGTCTGATGGAGGGAGGGCAAGCTCAGCAAATGTCTGTACATAGACCTGCTCAGCAAACATCTTCCTGTGCCAATGGCTTTCGCTCACATTGTGCCCATGACTGAGGAGCAAAGTGGCACTTTGCACAAGGAGGGGTGCACCTGGAAGAGATAAAGTGGCTGGAGCCCTGTCTGTACTGATGTGTGTGGTTAAGCCCAGGTCTGAGGTGTAAAGCCCCAGACATTATGGCAAAGGTGGCTTATACGAGAACTCCGGTCCTCCCCACAGCTTTGTCCAGGGGCTGTAACACTGTATGTATGTCTGGGTGGGGATATAACACACTTTGGCTAGATAGGATCTGAAAATATAGTAAAAAAAAAGTCTCTCTGCTGGCACAGCTCGGGGAAACTGTGCTAGAAATAACTGTGCTTATGCATAGCTGTCAAAAACAGGCTGTCAACTGTTGCTGCCTGAATGGGAGCACAGCCAGGACCTCACTGCCCGGTGAGAGGAATGGGCCATGTCACAGGTTTGCCTTTGTCTCTGGACTGAAGATCAAAAACCAGGGAGATGTTTTTGCTCTTTGCAGAGGAATTTCCCCTCCTGGCATATCAGGAGTATCACATGCCCCCAGCTCCAGCCTCAGCCACGTGCGGAGCCAAGGTGGGAGAATGCCACAAAACCCCTCCTGCCTTGAACCACAGCAGAAAAGGTAACCCCAGATGAGCCCTGCAGAGGACATTTGGCAGCAAACTCCTAAGTGGATTTTTCCACTTAGACAAATGGGTCTTAATTAGACTGAACAGTTTTAAGAACTCTCAGAGGTTAGCTGGCAGTTTTCTTTGGCCAGGAGCGGTAGGGCTATCTAGTGAAATACCCAGTTAGAAAAAGCAGCTACAGGGTCTGATGTGATAATTTGAAAGGGGAAAAAAACCAAAGCAGCCTTGTAGATATTTGAGTCATAACATGCTTAATTACACAGACTCAAAAAAAATAGTTAACACTACAGTTGTGAAATACATAATAAAATAAATAACTAGGTATGACATAAATGTAATTGCAGAAGGCTGCTAGATGATAGCCGCTCACATGTACAGTTTCAGGCTAAAAGGGAGGCCTTTTTCATCTTCTGGTCTTATAAAAAAACCCACCCTGCTGCCTCCCCAGAGAGAGCAAAGATGTCTGTGATTGAATCCCAGTGTACTGCCTGTTCCCTATTTCCAGCGCTGACACACAGTCGTGACAAGGAATTATATACTGCATTCATCACGCCTGCTCTCCAGGCATGATCCCCAAATAATTAATCCTTTTAGCTTGCAGTAGCTGCCATATGGCCAGTTTCCAATCAACCTGGCTGGTTTTGTGACAGAGTTGCCCATTGCCTGCACTCATGCAGGCATGTGCAGCAGCTGCTCGCCTCAGGTGCCTGGGATTTCTTTGTATTTTAAAAATGGTAAGCTTCAGATATGCCATGTGCTGCTCAAACACAGAGAACATACCACCCTTTGCCTCAAAGAGCTTACTGTCCAGATGGAGAAGGGGTGGGAGATGTACATAATACACAGAGCAAGACTAAAGCGGACTTGTTTGTTTTGTTTTGTGTTGAAAAACTTACTCTGAATAAAGGGCTGTTTTTTTCTCAGTCCTCTTGGTCTTGCAGCACAAACATGACAATTAAATTTAAAAAGGAGAGAAATTCGTTTTGACGCTACAAGTCTGGAGAAGACCCATGAAACGAAATTCAGTTTAATAGAAGCAATGTTGTCTTTGCTCCAATGTGTCTGACCTGCCTTTGGTGTGGTGGGCAACCCTGTGGAAGAGAAATGATGCTCTGAAGCATCTGTCCCACAACAGGGACATCTGGAACTTCTTGGAAGGTGATCTCTGGGATTACCCTCAGACCACACATGGGAGAGGATCCTCTCAGAGTTTTGCAGTGATTTCTAAAGAAGCTTGCATGCCCATAAAGAATGAACGTCTCTATGTTTCTGAAAATAATCTAGATCATGGAAAGTACTGGGGAGAAACTTTCATTGTTTTCCTAAGATCTACACCCTCCCTTTTTGCTCTGCCACAAGTCCTAGGTAAGGCAGAGGGTGGGCCTGACCTTGAATCTAAAGTTGCTCCTTGCTGTGGTCACTATGAAGCCACATCTGCTTGGCTTCTTAGGAGAGCACCTGCCACATCAGTTCTAGCAGGTGGAATAACATTTACTTGGTGAATCTTTCCAGGTCTGAGCTACCAAACTGCTTCGATCCAAGGGAATTTGGGTAGCTGTGCATATGAATAGCTGCCCAATGATGGCATCTACTGTGCTTTGGCAGCAGGATACTAAGGAAATGCAGAAGGAGCTATGGGGAAGTGTTTCTGAAAAACTCAGAACTGGATTCAAAGCCATAAAAAAGCAGCTAAGTACTTTATGAATGTACTCCCAAGCAAGTGTCCTCCAGCTGGGGAAGTGACTTGAAAACATGCTGTGGTTTTCTGTGGTGCAGTTCTTGTCTGAAAAAGGGGATTTTGATGTGAAAATTATGGTTCTATAGTGACCACTTGGGCAACAAGTGAAAATAGAGATCTATTTATGTAGCTGATTTTCTGGTTCATTCTAAAATGAGAACCTTTCTTCCTTAGGCCACCTGGCCACTGTAAAGAACCAAGGTGCTTCTAGTTAATTTAGGTTCCTTGTGACACCTGAAGAAGCCATTATCATCAACATAGACTCTGAAAAGATCTAGGGCAGGGCTGCTATGGAGGGTTTTAGTAGCCAGTTTTGCTGTGATGCAAGTTGAAGGAGAAATTTCATCCTACTGTCTCTGAAGTGCTTTGCATAGCAAACGAGAAGAAAAATCCAAGGTTTTGTTCTTCATTTAATTTTTATGATTACAATCACCTGATAAAAGTCTTTAGGTACAGTGAGCTGGATTATTTTATTTTTTCATTATGTTTTTCCTATTTCCATTGAAAACCCTGAAACTTTCAATGTTTCAAACTTCTCAGCAGCCAGCAGTCTCTTCTTTGAATCTGCATCAAAGCTATTCAACCTAAACCTTCCCAGAAAGCAACTTCTGCTGCTCATGGGCTTCATTTGAAAAGAAAAAATAAAAAATTACTCCACTTATACACACACACACGCATATGGAATTCCTGGTTGTTAAATCCCAAACTACATAGCAGCACTTTATTGGTATCAGATGAATTGTTATATAGCTGAATAAAAACATTTCTTAGCTCGTGAGCTCTGTTGGAGTTGGGTGGATGCTACATATCCTTGGTATGAGTTGGCTGCAGCAGTCTTCCGTGAAAGAGATCCTTTATTTTTAAGGTTATAAAGGAGCAGGAATTAAAAACTAACTACAAGCATGCTAACATCAGAACACCACATTCTACCAAACAAAGATGTGAACAGGTCAGCTCAGTACTGCCACAAACTCTTTTCTCCTTATAACTTTTGGGTTGATGCTTAGTGAGTTTAGGTGTGCTGTCAGGGGAGCAAGGGATGTTTTGGAAAGCGGCCTTAGGAGCAGGGGCTACAGATAGCAGCTCACAGGTGGGATGATGTAGCTGCTGCCCACTCTCTGGGGGCAGCCAGGCTGTGTGCCTACCCTCCTCTCCAGCTACCACCTTAGTCATCCTGCAGCCTGCTGATTGAATCATCTGCTTCTCTCCTGTGGAAAAATTTGTTACTAAAATGAGCCTCAGGGGTTAATTGTTCCTTGATCCCATGATTCCTCTCCCAAATATGGCTGTGTTACCTTGTTTTACCCCTGTGCTCCCTACTTTTATTCCCCAAGTAAAGCTTTACTGGCATTTAGGTCCCCCTGCAACAATTCTCTCATTGTAATTCATAGAATGATAGAGCAGTTTGGGTTGGAACAAACCTTAAAGATGATCTACTTCCAACGCCCTTGACATGGGCAGGAACACCTTCCACTAGATCAGATGGCTCAAAGTCCCATCCAGTCTGTCTTTGAACACTTCCAGGGAGAAGACATCCCCAACTTCTCTGAGCAACCTGCTCCAGTGCTTCACCACCCTTACAGAGAAGAAATTCCTTACATCTCATCTAAATCTACCATCTTTGAGTTTGAAATCACTACCTCTTGTCCTGTTGCTACATGCCCTTGTAAAAAGTCCCTCCCCAGCTTTCCTGTAGGCCCCCTCTAGATACTGGAGAGCTGCTATAAAGTCTCCCTAGAGCCTTTTCATCTCCAAGTCAATCAGCCTCAACTCTCTCAGCCTGTCTTCCCAGGAGAGGTGCTCCATCTCTCTCACCATGTTTGTGGCCCTTCTCTGGACCCACTCCATCAGGTCTGTGTCCTTCTTATGTTGGGGACCCCAGAGCTAGACACAGTATTCCAGGTGAGGTCTCATGAGAGCAGAGTAGAGGGAGAAAAGCACCTCCCTCGACCTGCTGGTCACAGTTCTTTGGATGAAGCTCACAATACAGTTGGCTTTCTGGGCTGCAAACACACATTGACAGGTCATGTTGAGCTTGTTGTCAACCAATACCCCCAGATTCTTCTCCTCAGGGCTGTTCTCAGTCCATTCTCTGCCCAGCCTGTATTTGTACTTGTGATTGCCCCGAGTCAGGTGCAGGACCTTGCACATGACCTTGTTGAACTTCATGAGGTTGTCACAGGACCACTTCTCAAGCCTGCCAAGGTCTGTCTGGATGGTATCCCTTCCCTCCACTGTGCTGACCGCACCACACAGCTTGGTGCCATCATCAAACTTGCTGAGGGTACACTCGATCCCACTGTCTGTGTCACTGACAAAGATGTTAAACAGCACTGGTCCCAGTACTGACCCCTGAGGAACACTGCTTGTCACTGCTTTCCACTTGAACATGGAGCCACTGACTCTGAGTGTGACCATCCAGCCGATTCCTTATCCACTGAGAGGTCCACCCATCAAATCCATGTCTCTCCAATTTAGAGACAAGGATGTCATGTGGGACAGCATTGAATGCTTTGCAAAAGTCTAGGTAGATTGCATCATTTGTCTTCCCTTAACCACCAACACTGTGATGCTGTTGTAGAAGGCCATAAAATTTGTCAGGCATGATTTGTCCTTTAGTGAAGCCATGTTGGCTGTTGCAAATCAACTCCTTATTTTCCATGTGCCTGAGAACAGTAACCAGGAAGATCTGCTCCATTCAGTCAGTGGAAATTTACTGGACTGCCACAACTTCCTAAATATGATGGATAGTGGATTAGCCACTTCATCTGCCAGTTCCCTCAGGGCCTACAGATGCATGTCATCAGGTCCCATGGACTTGTTCACCTTCAGCTTCCTTAGATGGTCTCAAACCTGATCTTATCCTACAGTGAGTGGTTTTTCATTTTCCCAGTCCTTGCCTTTGCCTGCTGTAACTTGGGCTGTGTGACTGAAGCTCTTGTCAGTGAAGACTGAGACAAAAATGTTGTAGAGTACCTCAGCCTTCTCCATATCCTGAGTACCTGGGTTTCCTGTTTCCTTCCAGAGAAGGCCCCCACTTTCCCTAGACTTCCTTTTATCACCAGCATGTCTATAGGAGACTTTTCTTGTTGCCCTTGATGTCTCTGGCCAAATTTAATTCTATCAGGGCTTTGGCTTTCCTAACCTGATCCCTGCCTAGTTGGACAATTTGTCTGTATTCCTTCCAGGTTAACTGTCCTTGCTTCCACCTTCCACCCTAGGCATTCTTTTTTTGTGTTTGAAATTGTCCAGGAGCTCATTATTCAACCATGTAGGCCTCCTAGCATTTTTGCCTGACTTCCTTTTTGATTTTGATGCATCGTTCCTGAGCTTGTAGGAGGTTAGCCTTGAATATTAACCAGCCTTCCTGGGTCCTTCATCCCTCCAGGGCTTTATCCCATGTTACTCTACCAAGCAGGCACCTGAAGAGGCCAAAGCTTGTTTTCCTGATGTCCAGAGCTTAATGCGTGCGCTCCTCCTTGTCCTAAGGATCTTGAACTCCACCATTTCATGGTCACTGCAGCCATGGCTGCCCTAGAGCTTCAGATTCCCCACCAGCCTCTCCTTGTTAGTGAGGACAAGATCTAACATAGCACTTTTCCTTGTTGGTTCCTGTATCACTTGGAGAAGGAGATCATCATCAGTGCATTCCAGGAACCTCCTGGATTGCTTATGCCCTGCTGTAGTTGTCCCTCCAACAGATACCTGGGTGGTTGAAGTCCCCCATGAGGATCAGGGCTTGTGAATGTGAGGCTACTCCTATCCATCTAGAGAGGGCCTCATCTGTTTGATCTTCCTGGTCTGATGTCCTGTAGCAGACCCCTGCTATACTGTCACATGTCCCCACCCTCCCTTTAATCCTGACCTATAAACTCTTGGTCAGCTCCTTGTCCACCTCCAGACAGAACTCCGTGCACTCCAGCTGGTCACTAGCATAGAGGGCAACACTCCCTCCTTGTCTCCCCTGCTCATCCTTCGTAAAGAGCCTGTATTCTTCCATTCCAACACTCGAGTCATAGGAGCCATCCCACCACATCTCCATGATGACAGTAAGATCCTAGGACTGCATATGTGCACAAATCTCTCTCCTCTTGTTTATTCCCCATGTTAGGTGTGTTTGCACAGAGGTGTCTAAGTTAGGCCCCCAGTGAAACTGATTTACTGCCTGGAGGGACTGGAATTCCTTTGTGCTGCCCTTCAGGTGCTCTCCTGCTCACCTATGATCCCTCTCCAGGCTCTGGGCATCTATCACTGGTACAGGCATCAAACTGGTAGAAGTGGGATGAATTGAACTTCCCTTTCCCATATTTGTTCACCTAAAAGTGCTCTGTTAGCAGGAGAAATCCTTTGGCAAGCTAACGTAAGAATGAAGGAATAGAAATTTACAGAAATAAAGGTAAATTATATTTACATAAGTGGCCTCACAAAAATCTGCTTGTTTGACAGCCCAGTGAACTTGCTGCCCAAGGCTTATTTATTTATTTATTTGTTCGTTGGAAACTTTTTTTTTTCTTAAGGCTTTAACAAGCACCTTCAAACTCCTGAATGGCTTATCAGCCTCCTTTGGTGTGACAGATTTTCTCAAAATGACTCAGTTTTCTTCTAGAAAGAAGCACTGCAACGTGCAAACCCAGCACAGCAGGAGGAACAGGTGAGAATACAGCTTTCACAACAGAAGGCTTCTGTCTGAACACCCAGGAGAGCTGACTAAAACTGTGATCACTTTTCAGAGAGGAGAGAAATAAAAAAAATAATAAATAAATTAAAAAAAAAAGTATTGGGATGTACCACGATATCTAATCAGATCTGTGCCTGAAGGTAAATGGGTCACTACTGGATGAGGAGTTTGGTTGTTTTCCCACCAGTCTGACAATTAGGTAACTGGTCAGTGCCACCCCCCACACCTTCCCAGGCCTGTTCTTTCTGTAAAAATACATATCTATGGGGGAGAAGGGGAGGTTTTCAGATCCTTCCCTTTTTCAGGCAAAGCCACATTGTCTGCTAGTAATCTCAAGCACTCAGCTCCCTTCTTGCCTGAGGAGTGCCAGGGAAAGACAAGCTCATGCATGGCATGGTGCAGGGAAGGAAGGGGAGCTGGAACTTCTTAGAGGCAGATGAGCTGCTTTACATTTTACATTAAGTAATGAAGTGGTATAAACAAGCCAGCATTGCTGTTGGAGGCTTTTGTTTGTTTCAGTCATGGCTGGATTCTCCCCATAAGGACAAGCACAGGCAAACCACTCATGAGGCAGCAGGAACAGACAGTCGTCACCAAATCTGTCTGAGGGTGTGTCAAGCAATAGAGGTGGTGGGAGCAGCAGGAAAAAGTAATAAGGAAATGCTGAGGCTGGTGTGCACATATGGGATTAACCAGCCAGCAGCTGAACAGATGTGTCTATGGCTACAATTGTAGCAACAGTTAGCTTGAGTGACTACCAAGTGATTAATGGAGAATGGTCTGTGTAACAGCTCGGGAATATTTATACAACTGAGAATTCCTTATAAATAACTCTCATTATCCTCAAATACTAAACTAGATTCTTTCAAGCCTAATTGAATGGACATTTAAGATGTTTAATTCAGTGTTTTCCCCATATAACCACGTAATTTTTTCACTCTCTCACTCTCTAGGTGGAGGGAGGGAAACTGAATCAGCATCATCCACTTCTCCAAAACAGTTTCTCTAGTTTATATAGTGTCTGGAGGCCATGGGGAGTTTTCCTGACAAAAATGAAAGTGCTGTTGCTACAACAAACACCTTGTTCACTTTGTCTGCTTATTCAGGACCTTGGATACACTTTAAATATGAAAACATGCTGTGCTGATGATATAAGAAGAGGTCACTAATAATGTTCCTACCCATGAATTATAAATGTATAAATAACATGTAAGTAATGCATCCTTGATCTGGTAGCTGAACTGCAATAAAGAAAATAACAAGAACAAAACTGTGGCATGAAACATTTCAGGGGCTGGTTTTATTTTC
Organism: Megaceryle maxima; assembly: GCA_024605025.1. NCBI lineage: Eukaryota > Metazoa > Chordata > Aves > Coraciiformes > Cerylidae > Megaceryle > Megaceryle maxima. The sequence goes on from JANHGN010001978.1 coordinate 14,252, forward strand.
CTCCAATGTGACCCTTCCACACACACACCACTTTGTTCTCAGTCAGCAGAACTTAAGCTCAGACCAAAGACTGTGTTTCATCTTCAGCACAAGGTCTTCTCCTACACTTTTCCTACTTTACATGCATAGAGTTAGAAACAAAAGCTCTGTATTTAAAATTAATACCTAATTTTAAAAATATCAATGACTTTCCTGATTTTTTTTCCCCTTGATCATTTCTTTAAAATCTCTTTTGTTAAACAGATCCTATGTAAGTATTCAAATATGTAAATAATACTTACCTCTCCTATCTCCACTTTTATTATTTAACCTGTTAAAAAAATAATTTGCTCATTCCTAGTTGTCCAAGCCCCCGTAAGTAGGTGTGACCAGAGTTGTGGTGGTCTACTCCCAGTGCTGCACTGAACGTATGTGGAATGCTGTATCCCGTGGTAAGAGACAAAAGAGGAGGCCAGGCCTCTCCTTACCTATGGCAAATAATTTCACCTCAAGAGATGACCTTATTATTGTGATGTGACACTATGTGTAATTCAACAGATGCAAAGGAAAATAATAATAATAATAAAAAAGTGGATGCTTTTTTTTGCTATGAAAAACTTCTTCAAA